>CM051374.1:20846724-21046724 GCA_028015245.1 Cardamine occulta
TTCTGAATGCTTATATTTCTGTTTCTATCGTAGAATGTTTTTTATGTTACCTTAAAATACTTTTTTTTTTTTGTAATTATTAACATGTGCATAATCGTTCGTGAGGAAATTATGTGCTCTATAAGTTCATGTTTTTGGTATACTTTTGGTTTCCTATTCAAATTAGTTAACATTGTTGGTTTTATGTATGCGAAGCTAAGTAGCTATACTTTCGAATTCATGTGCGAATGTTTGAGCAAAAGAAGCAATGAATATTTCTTTATAAGTCTCTGCAAGGCGTCAATGGCTCATGTTATGTGATCATATAGTTTACTGGTTCTTGTAAGGTTTTGAGGTCAAAGGTGTTCTTTGGTTCTTTTTGTTTATTTGATATCACTCTATTTTCGAAGCTGTTTTGTTTCTGGGAACTGATGATTACGTTCTTTCCCTTTCCTTCTCCATATGCTGGGAAAACAAATAGGTAAAGGAAATTTTAAGACGGATCCCCGAAGAAACAAGAAAGAAACTCACAGCAAAGGGACATATCCCTCAAGAAGGATACATATTAGAATATCTTCCAGTCCCACCTAACTGTCTGTCAGTGCCAGATGTTTCTGATGGTTTCAGCTCCATGTCAGTGGTAAGCCAGTTGAAACTAAAATCGTGTGTTGAGCTTATTGAAAGCCTTGGCTTGTGTTTAGGAAGTAACCCCTGAATTTATGTCATTCTTATTTTCAGGATCCTTCCAGAATTGAGCTTAAAGACGTTCTTAAGAAAGCGGTAGCCATAAAAACCTCTAGGTCTGGTGAGACAAACTTTGAGTCACATAAGGCTGAAGCCAATGACATGTTTAGAGTGGTGGATACCTATCTGCAGGTGAGGGGTACTGCAAAAGCAGCAAGAAACATTGATATGAGATATGGGGTGTCTAAGATCTCAGATAGTTCCTCTTCCAGAGCTTGGACAGAAAAAATGAGAACACTTTTCATTCGAAAGGGTTCAGGTTTCTCTTCTCGTAGTGTCATCACTGGAGATGCTTACAGACATGTGAATGAGGTAGGGATCCCAATAGAAATTGCGCAGAGAATCACGTTCGAGGAAAGGGTTAGTGTCCACAATATACGTTATCTACAAGAGTTGGTGGACAACAAGCTGTGTTTGAGTTATACTCAAGGGTCTACAACCTATTCTTTACGGGATGGTTCCAAGGGACACACTGAGCTTAAACCTGGGCAGGTTGTTCATCGCAGGGTCATGGATGGGGATGTTGTGTTTATCAACCGACCCCCGACAACACATAAGCATTCTCTTCAAGCGCTTCGGGTGTATGTTCATGAAGACAATACAGTGAAGATTAACCCTCTGATGTGTGGCCCCCTCAGTGCTGATTTTGATGGTGATTGTGTCCATCTGTTCTACCCACAGTCACTTAGCGCTAAGGCAGAGGTTATGGAGCTCTTCTCTGTGGAGAAGCAACTGCTTAGCTCACATACTGGACAGCTGATTCTGCAGATGGGTTGTGATTCTTTGCTGTCTTTGAGGGTTATGCTGGAGCGGGTATTTCTGAACAAGGAAACTGCTCAACAGTTAGCTATGTATGGCTCTCTGTCTCTGCCACCACCAGCACTAAGGAAGTCCAGTAATTCTGGTCCAGCTTGGACTGTTTTTCAGATTATACAGCTTGCCTTTCCAGAGCATCTGAGCTGCAAGGGGAAGAAATTCATGGTTGATGGAAGTGATTTGCTGAGCTTTGATTTCGGGGTTGACACAATGGCGTCTGTCATCAATGATATTGTAAGTTCAATCTTCTCGGAGAAGGGTCCAAAGGAGGCACTTGGATTCTTTGATTCGCTGCAGCCTCTGTTGATGGAACATCTTTTTGCTGAGGGCTTTAGTGTGAGTTTGGAAGACTTATCCATGTCTAGAGCAGACATGGATGTAATTCACAAACTTATAATCCGAGAGATTTCACCTATTGTGTCTCGCTTGAGATCATCATATGAAGATGAATTGCAACTTGAGAACAGCATCCACAAAGTGAAGGAAGTGGCTGCTAACTTTATGCTGAAGTCTTATTCCATGCGGAACTTGATTGACATCAAGAGTAACTCCGCAATCAACAAGCTGGTGCAGCAGATAGGCTTCTTGGGTCTTCAGCTTTCTGACAAGAAGAAGTTCTACACGAAGACTCTGGTAGAGGACATGGCTCAGTTTTGTAAGAGAAAGTATGGCAGGATTTCTTCATCTGGTGATTTTGGAATAGTGAAGAGCTGCTTCTTTCATGGGCTGGATCCTTATGAAGAGATGGCTCATTCAATTGCAGCCAGGGAGGTCATTGTTCGCTCTTCAAGGGGATTAGCTGAGCCTGGAACACTCTTTAAGAACCTGATGGCTGTTCTTCGGGATATAGTGATTACAAACGATGGAACTGTAAGAAACACATGCAGTAATTCAGTCGTCCAGTTCAAATATGGATTTGATTCTGAACGTAAACATCAAAGTCTGTTTGAAGCGGGAGAACCTGTTGGAGTATTGGCAGCTACAGCCATGTCAAACCCGGCTTATAAGGCGGTGCTTGATTCCAGTGCAAGTAGTAATTCATCGTGGGAACTAATGAAGGTAGAGCATTCTCAAATCTGTCTACTGTGTACAGCTTTTATCATCGTATTCTTAACTGCTTTCTGTTTTTGCCCTTTTCCCAGGAAGTTCTTCTCTGCAAAGTCAATTTCCAAAACACTGCTAATGATCGACGTGTAATCCTTTATTTAAATGAATGTCGCTGTGGAAAGAGGTATTGCCAGGAAAATGCTTCTTACACTGTTAGGAACAAGCTGAAGAAAGTTAGTCTTAAAGATACTGCAGTGGAATTCCTAGTCGAGTAAGTATTGGTTTTTAGTAACTTATGTTGCTTGTTTCAGTGTTTGAGTTTTTTTTTTTACTTTTACTAAACCTCTTTGCATGCAGATACGGAAATCATAAAACAATATCAGAACTTTTTGGAATTGATTCATGTCTACATGGCCATATTCATCTAAACAAGGTTTGAGTTCTGGTTTCCTTTACTGTTGACTCTTTCTGGAAGCATTCTACTCCTAATTATCCTTTCAATTCTTTCTGTGTAATTGGTGTTTTTGGTTTACTAGACATTGCTGGACGATTGGGACATCAGTATGCAGGATATACTTCAAAAGTGTGAAGATGTTATTAACTCACTAGGACAAAAGAAAAAGAAGAAAGCTGAAGACTTCAAGAGAACAAATTTGTCTGTCAGGTTTGTACATGATTTGCTGTTCCTCTGGATGTCGTCTCTGGTTGAATGAAATTCACAATTTCTCCAGTTCTTGTCTTTCCATCATTTTTGTTCTTCATATTATTATGTCTACTTGTCTAGTTTCTTGATTCTGTTACCTGATTATTATTAATCTATTCTCTAATGAACAGAGAGTGCTGCTCTTTCCAAGATGCGAATATGCCGTGCTTGATGTTCTCCTCATACAATGCCACAGATCCTGATCTAGAAAGAACTCTTGATGTTCTTTGCAATACAATTTACCCGGTTCTGCTGGAAGCAGTGATCAAAGGTACTTGAATGATTCTTTTTATTGTTATCCATTGTTCCATGCTCTTTGATTTCTTCTTTCGATTGGGGAGTAGCTGCCTTGCGAAAAATTTGTCTTTTTTTTTGCCAAAAGGTTAATGAACCAAAACCTTTTCCTCAACTAGTCTGAATGATCTGTTGTCCAAATTGCGATCGAAATTTGCCTATTTAGTAAAATGTCTAGAAAAATGATATGATGATACCTCTGTATCTAAAATGTGCAGGTGATCCACGGATTTGCTCAGCAAATATAATCTGGAATAGTCCAGAAATGACAACCTGGATCCGAAATCGTCATGCGTCCCGCCGAGGAGAATGGGTTTTGGATGTAACCGTTGAAAAGTCTGCTGTCAAGAAAAGCGGTGATGCATGGAGGGTTGTGATAGACTCGTGTCTTTCAGTGCTTCATCTAATCGATACAAAACGGTCAATCCCTTATTCCGTAAAGCAAGTGCAAGAATTGCTTGGGTTATCATGTGCTTTTGAGCAAGCAGTTCAGGTACTTAAAAAACTTTTAACCTGATTCATGCAGTGAATCTTACACTTTAATTATGATCCTTCTATCATCTTTCATGTTCGGTATCATAGTTACTCATTGCTTATGTAAGGAAGTTAAATAATGTTGATTTGCTTTGCAGCGTCTCTCAGCTTCAGTGAGAAAGGTCTCCAAAGGAGTTTTGAATGAACATATCATTCTCCTTGTAAACAACATGACTTGTTCAGGGAATATGTTGGGTTTCAATTCTGGAGGTTACAAGGCTTTGACCCGATCCTTGAACATCAAGGCTCCATTCACAGAAGCGACTCTGATTGTTAGTAGTCTGATGCTTTAATGTCTTATACAAATTATTTTCTAAGACTATATATATTAGCAGTCGATATTAACAGGAATTGCTTTTTTTTGGGTTTTCAGACACCAAGGAAATGTTTTGAGAAAGCGGCTGAGAAATGTCATACAGATTCTCTATCAACAGTTGTTGGGTCTTGTTCTTGGGGAAAACGTGTGGATGTTGGTACAGGTTCACATTTTGAGCTGCTATGGAACCAAGAAGAGGTAGATATTCTCACCAGCAAACATACCAATTGACATCTCATTTATATGAAATTTGATGTTCTTTATTGTCAACCTGTTTGCAGACTGGTCTTGATAATAAAGAAGAAACAGATGTGTACAGCTTTCTCCAAATGGTCAGATCCACAACTACAGATGCATATGTTTCTTCCCCTGGTTTTGATGTTACCGAGGAAGAAATGGCTGAATGGGCTGAATCGCCCGAGCGAGACCCTGCTCTTGGAGAGCCCAAGTTTGAGGACAGCGCTGAGTTCCAAAATATGCATGACGAAGGAAAGCCATCAGCCAATTGGGAGAAAAGCTTTCTGCAGGATAATGGTTGCGGTGGTGGCTCAGAATGGGGAGTCTCAAAAAATACTGGTGGTGAGGCAAACCAGCAATCTGTCTGGGAAAAGACTACAAATGTTGATAAGGAAGATGATTCGTCTAGTTGGAACACTAAAAAGAATGCTCAAGAATCTTCCAAGTCTGATTCATGGGGTGGTTGGGGCACTAAGACAAAAGGTGATGATGCAAATACAACACCAAACTGGGAAACAAGACCAGCTCAGGCAGATTCTATTGTCCCAGAAAATAATGAGCCTATTTCTGACGTTTGGGATCTCAAATCTGTTTCTGACAAATCTTGGAACAAAAAGAACTCTGAAACTGAATCAGATGCTGCTGCTTGGGGTTCTAGGGAGAAAACAAATTCTGAAACTAAATCAGGTGGTGCTACATGGAGTCCTTGGGACAAAAAGAACAAGGAAACTGAATCAGGTCCAGCTGCTTGGGGTTCGAAGGACAAAACTAATTCTGAATCAGGTGGGGCAACTTGGGGTTCTATGGACAAAACTAAATCAGGTGGTGCTCAATGTAGTTCTTGGGGAAAAAGGAGCATGGAAACTGAATCAGGTGCTGCTGGTTGGGGCTCTCAGGATAAAAAGAAACCGGAAACTGAATCTGGTCCTGCCGCTTGGGGCTCCTGGAACAAAAAGAATTCTGAGGCTGAATCAGGTGCTGCTGCTTGGGGGTCTCAGGATAAAAAGAAACCGGAAACTGAATCTGGTCCTGCCGCTTGGGGCTCCTGGAACAAAAAGAATTCTGAGGCTAAATCAGGTGCTGCTGCTTGGGGAGCTCAGGATAAAAAGAAACCGGAAACTGAATCTGGTCCTGCCGCTTGGGGCTCCTGGAACAAAAAGAATTCCGAGGCTGAATCAGGTGCTGCTGTTTGGGGCTCTCAGGGTAAAAAGAAACCGGGCACTGAATCAGGTCCTGCCGCTTGGGGTTCCTGGAACAAAAAGAATTCTGAGGTTGAATCAGGTGCTGCTGGTTGGGGCTCTCAGGATAAAAAGAAACCGGAAACTGAATCTGGTCCTGCCGCTTGGGGCTCCTGGAACAAAAAGAATTCCGAGGCTGAATCAGGTGCTGCTGTTTGGGGCTCTCAGGGTAAAAAGAAACCGGAAACTGAATCAGGTCCTGCCGCTTGGGGCTCCTGGAACGAAAAGAATTCCGAGGCTGAATCAGGTGCTGCTGCTTGGGGACAGCCAAGTCCCACTGCAACAGACAATGTTTCCAACGAAGATGATGGAAATCCGTGGGTTTCCGTGAAGGGGACGAAGAGCGGAGAGAAGGAGGAGAAAGAAAGAAGCCAGTGGGGAAATCCAGCCAAGAAATTTCCTGAAGGATCACATGGTGGCTGGTCCAATGGTGGTCGTCCAAGAAATTTGGCTCCCATGTTTACGGCAACGGGACATCGCTTGGACTTATTCACCTCTGAGGAGCAAGAGCTTCTCTTGGATGTCGAGCCTCTAATGAGGACGGTCAGGCAAATAACGCGAGGGTATGCCTGCCTTTCTAGTTCTTAAGCTCATTAAATATTATATTATGCTTCATCTTTGTAAAACTGTGTTGTTTTATTGAAGGTACCCTGATGGAAAACCAATTTCGGATGATGACAAGACGTTTGTCCTGGAGAAGATTTTGAACTTCCATCCCGAAAAAGAGACAAAGCTCGGTTCTGGTGTTGATTTCATCATGGTAAATAGCATCCTCCTTTACAATTTTAGCTTCTCTTCTAATGCTTACTTAGCCTTATGACTGATGTGAAATTGGTGGAACAACAATATAGGTTGATAAGCACACCACGTTCACAGACAGCAGGTGCTTATTTGTCGTCTCAACTGATGGGGCCAAACAGGACTTTTCATACAGAAAATGCCTCAACTGGTATTTGAAGGAAAAATACCCCAACCTCGCTGAAGAATTCATTGAAAAGTACTTCAAGAAACATCAACCTAGAGTTAACCGGGACAGACACAACCAAGATGCTACACCACCTGGGGAAGAACAGACTCAGCCTCCTACTCAATCTATAGGTAATGGAGGTGAAGACTTTCAGACTCAAACTCAGGCTCAGTCTCCATCTCAGACTCGGGCTCAGTCTCCATCTCAGACTCAGGCTCCATCTGAGATACAGACTCAATCTCCTCCATCTCAGGCTCAGGTTCAGTCTCCATCTCCATCTCAGACTCAGACTCGGTCTCCGTCTACATCTCAGACTCAGACTCAGTCCCCATCTCAGACACCGGCTCCGTCTCCGTCTCAGACTGAGACATAAACTCTTATATGACAGAGCCAAGCTAGTTTCATAACCACAAGGAAAGAACTTCGTTTAGGTAACCAACCATTCATCCACTGTTTTGTTTTGAGATGTACATAAAGAATGGAGGGAATGCCGGTTTTTTTTCATGAAAAGACTTTGATGTGAACTGCAAAACAATGTGTAAATGCAGTTCTCTCTAGTTTCAGATCGTTTGTCTTGAAATCAGTTTTAGGTTTCAGTGGGACTACTAGTTTAATCTTAGAGTCTAGCGGCATTGTAGTGATGCCTGACATTGACTATTTATTGAAAGCAATGCATTTGCCACATCTCTTTTGCTGGCCTCTTTTGCTTCAATGCATATCTCCTGTCTCAACCAAATTAAACCGAAATAGAACCGAGCATATAATCCAAACCAAATCACACACGAAATCGAACCAAACTACAAAACACAGAATATATAAGACAATAAGGACACTTTTATCAAACTAAATCGAATCCCAAATCTGGTCTAACATAGATTCTCCGAGGCATATCATCAAAATTCAAAAACCTATTTGAGTCTTCATACAAAATAACAAGCTGAACAAAACAAAAAGCAACAAAAATGTATTGCTGGCATATATATTTAAACCGAAATTCTCATAACGAATTAGAAAATTTGGGCTCGAGAAAAGAAAGCCCATTAATAAAACGTACAAATACACAAATCGGACATTGCCTTTAATCTCCGTTACTGATTTGCCAATTTTAAAGCTTCAAAAACTTGAAAAGACAGATTCGCGAGTTGTTCGTTCTGCTTTTCCAGAAAAAAAAAAAAAAAACCTTTGTTCCGGAGATGTCTATCTTTGATGATTCCTTCGTCATACTCGGCGACGATGCGTCTGAGTCAATTCCAGTCTCAGGCTCTTTTGACAACACTGACAACTCCTTCGCAGCCTACGAAGGCTCAATCCCAGTTGATGACTCCGTCGACGATGTGTTTGCAGCGCCGTCTTCTGACTACGGTGCTTACTCAAACGGAGGCGACGTCTTCGGATCCAATGGTGGACACGACGGACCTATTTTGCCACCACCGTCAGAGATGGAATCAGATGAAGGATTTGCTCTTAGAGAATGGAGAAGGTTAGATCTACTTTAAAAATCGTATCTTGATTGCTTTAGGTTTACTTATACCTGAGAAATTAGCTAAATTGAATAGATTTAGTAATTATTATGCATAATTTTGTCAATTGAAGTTATCTGCTTGTTGATTAAACTTTTAGTATACATTGTTCTGTGATCTAATCAGAATATTAGATCGGATCTGAGATTATATGTGTCACAAAAGAAGCTTGTAGCTGTTTCGTAGCTTGTATTGCTTGTTAAGTTGATTGGATTGTATAGATCTGATCTCGTGTATGTGAATCACATTGTATATTTTATATGGAGTTGAATCAATGTGTTGTTGTGAGTGATGTTTTCGTGCTATGGCTTATGTTTATTTTATATGGCTTATGTTATGTGTGCAGACAAAATGCAATTCAGCTTGAGGAGAAGGAGAAGAGAGAAAAGGAAGTGTTGAACCGAATACTTGAGGAAGCTGATCAATTCAAAGTGGAGTTTCATAAGAAAGTGGAAGTAACTTGTGAAAACAACAAAGCAGCTAACAGAGAGAAGGAAAAGGTTTGTTCTTTTTTGCTAAAGATTTGTAGTTTGTTCATCTTTTCTCAATTCTTTGCTGTTGTCATGTGGTTTGGGGAGAGTTGTCAATGGAAGTTCAATGGCTTGTAGAAAATAAAATTCTCAACTTTGACCATCTTAGTCTTAGTCAACTGTTCTGATTGTCTTATTCTTAGTCAACTGTGATTGATTTAATATGTTTGACGTGTATGTTATTAATGTGATCTTTGGTGCCTATATTTAGCTGCATATCACTTTTTTTTACAGCGTTTGTTAAACTTTTGTTCATGTGTTTGTTTTTCTTTGAACACTTAAGCTGTATCTGGAGAACCAAGAGAAGTTCTACACGGAAGCAAGCAAGAACTACTGGAAGGCAATAGCTGATCTAGTTCCTAAAGAGGTTCCAACAATAGAGAAAAGAAGAGGAAAGAAAGAGCAAGACTCTAAAAAGCCAACAATCTCTGTGATTCAAGGTCCAAAGCCTGGAAAGCCAACTGATCTTACAAGAATGAGACAAATTTTGGTGAAGCTCAAACACAATCCTCCTTCTCACCTGAAACTCACTACTCAACCTCCATCGGAGGCAGCTGCTGCTCCAGCTCCTCCAAAGAATGTTCCCGAAACCAAGCCCACCGAGGCGGTTACTGCTGCTTAAAACTCTCTTTCGTTTTCTTAATTCATTACCTACATCTGTGTGAATTCGGTTTTTTTCATTTCCCTGTGTCATAAACAGCTGAGAGATTTTATGGAACATGTGTTATTAACATAATTATGTCATATGGAACGACACTGTCATGTTTGAACTTTGAATTCAATTAGAAACCGTTGAAAAGCGGTTAATATCTCAAATCAATTGGGTTAAAAAGTATGAGTGGAGAGGTTTACATGTCATCATCAAACTCGTGTGATAGATAAGAACTCGCAAACAATACAAAAGAAGAGAATCTCAAAGGTCAACGTTTTACATGGGGATTATCTTTCTTCATTCCTTTATCTCCCTTGTAAACTTGCAGGTGACCTGCAACCTCTCTCGCTGCCTGCATCATCTTCCTTTTCGCTTGCCTCTAAGCAAATGCCATTGTTGTTGCAGACACTGATCTCTGAGCTTGCATTGCTGCTTGTTGCTAGTGGAGAATCTGAAAAATTCATCGGTCTGCCTCGTGTATGTCCAGATCTCACACTGTACATTGATGATGCTGGAATGTTCGTCATTAGTGGTCTCAGATTCCCTGGAATAGTTCTACGTATATCCTGTTTTCATCATAACGTTTGATCATCATCAGTTAAACATAATTCTCACTAATGGGGAAGAGCGAGAGAGAGTGTACGCACCATATGCCTTATTGCCATATCAAGGGATTTCTTGGAGAGTGTTCTTCCAAATCCTGCACTATCTGGTGATGAAGACTTTGCAGATAAGTTACCATGAGGAGAACTCTTGTCATCTGATCTGGGAGGAGCCAGTTTCCGCATGCTAATTACTCTCTCCACCATTTTTGTTCCCATCATCACAGGACTAACATTGTCACTGGCTTTGGAATATCCACGGTTAACCGCAGGAACAGAGCTACCACTAGTGTACATTGGTGCTCTTCCTCTTGAAGGTGAACATGACTGCCTTCGTGGTCTTCCTCCTGCAGGACCACCTGGCTCAACTGAACCAGAACGAGGGCTTGGTGCTCCGGGTCTACCTCTTGTTGCTGAAAGTGGCCTTTCGGGTAATGTTGTCCTCAGATTTGGAGGAGTTTCTAGAGAGAAACCAGGCATGTCTGATGGCTTCCATGGCCTTGACCTCACTGTAGGAGAAGCTCCACGAGATAAAGCAGGGTTCTTAGATGGTGTTGGCATAGGCTTTGCAGGTGCTGGAGAAGAAGGCTTGATTTGGGATATTGTTGGCTTTGCTGTAGTAGTTCCACCACTTGCAGAAGTAATTGGACGGCGAGTTGGTGTAGCTGACCTTGTGGTTTTAGGCGGAGGAAGTGTGGGTCTTGAAGTTGGCGTTGAAGATCTTGCAGTAGATCTTGACAGAGGTGTAGTGGACCTTGAAGGACCTGCAGACATCGTGGCAGTGCTGGGAATAGATCTAGTTGCTGAACCAGCAGATCTAGCAGTTGAAGTAGTCGGCTTAGATACAGTAGGTGTGAGCCTAGATAATGAATTTGACCTACTCATAGACGTAGGCTTAGTCGTTGCTGAAACTGTGGACCTAGAATTAGTCATAGAAGGTCGAGTACTCGAGGAGACGGTGGCTCGAGAAGTGGGTGTTGAAGGCCTTGAAGGTTTTGAATTTGTTGGCAGTGACGATGATCTTCCAGTGGGTGTGGCAGGTCTTGATCCAGGTCCTCCAGATGATGAAGGTCTTCGACTTGGTCCACTAGAAGAGCTCAATGCAGGTGAAGAAGTTGGTTGTCTAGATGTTAGATGGTTCCTTGCAGCAGGCTCAGATGATGAATTCGCCAGCTACAACATACAATTCATAGGTTACCATAATGAAATAAACAATTGAACCTATTCGTTCAAGCAATCTCATTTGGAATGTATATTGTTTGAGTCAACTTATGCTATGGAAAATAAGCTAATCTAAAAAAATCTCGAACATCCCATCTAACTAAAGGATAAATTCAATTAAGTGGTGAAAAACATGAAGCTTGGGAGTGTAAACGCCTCAGACTGATGCATGGCATTTTTTACCAGTAGTCACGGTTATAAAACCAATATCATTGAAGCTCTATTTTAACACTGGTTGCACTACTTTTGGCTTTTATCTAGTTGACAAGATTCTTACCCTAGAAGTCAATGTAGCCGGGCGACCCTTGGCATCACCAGTCTTACTCATCATACTTCTATGTGATTCCATCTCCAGTGATGGAAATAGCGGAGTACCTGGAGGAGTCAGAAGCCTTCGAAAGACAAAAAGATAAGTCAGAACGGAAATGATAAACAATATCATCCAAGAACGCATGTGAATGTCTATACATGAAAACAGATATCCTACAGCTCTTCAACAACTTTTCTCAGCATCATTCACAAAGATCATGAACACTTTATGCAGCAAAGTTCTAAATAAAGAGTTTCATGTTCTGACACCGAAATCAAGTCTATTGGATTTTAACACATGCCTTATATAAACAAGGATGAAACGTGAAGAAACAACACAATGATGTGTTCACAGACTCAAGCTATGAACCATAACATGTAAATATGTTAGCTTGGCGAAATTGTGGGTAAAAAGTCACCATTCATAGTCATTTTTATCGCCTTCAGAATTGAGAAAATCATCAGGAGCAGCTGTCTTCCGTGGTGGAGCACCACTTGAGATGTTAAACACAGGTGAAGTTCCAGGCTTTGAACCTACAACAAACCAAAACCATCAAGCTCCTTGACAGAATCAGAAACATGTTTCCTACAAATTAGAAAGACAGAAAATACCTAACGGAGTTTCGAACTCATCAGGGTTATTGAGAAGGAGACTATCCTGCTCTTTCTCACGCCGTCTCATCTCAAGAAACAATGAAAGCTCTTCATCTTTCTCAGCCATCATAGAAGCCCTAAGTTGTTGCCTTTGTCTCTCTGCTGAATCCAGCAATAGAGACTCTTGTGCCCTAAAACTTCGATTCATCTTCTCAGCAAACTTACAGATCAAGAGACTAAAAAACCTAACTTAGCTTCCAATTTACTCCCCACTACAGCAAACTCAAACAATATCCTAATCTAAAGTTAAATTAATGTCTACAAACTTAAAAACTAGTCCTAAAATTGAAGAAACCAACACGAAAATTCGAACTTCACAAGCTTAAAAACATTAACTTGCAACACATTTTCACTAATTTTCCCCCTTTGAAAGTAAGCAGAAAGGAAGAAATAATAAAAAGGGGAAAGTTAACTTTTTTAGAAGGAAGACACGAGCTTTCTCAAAGAAACCGCCATTGTCGAGAAACGGAGCTCAAGACCCTAGCAAACTACAGTTAACGGAGATATAAAACCCCAGTAGCAGAATAAACCTAAGCACAGAGAGAGATAAAGAGAGAAATTTTGGAGATCGAGGGAGAAAAAGATTTGAGAAATGGGAAGCGAGAAAGTGTGAAGAGGGAGTGGCATGTAGTGTAATTATGGAACTCTGTGATCGGTTAAATTGGAAAACTCATTATGAGTGTTTATTTTATTTTTTTGGGTTTGATGAGAAATATTTTTACATTATATTTTCATGTTGACGGGATGGGACATCTTGACTGGTGTGCTGCTACCTAATGTGTTTTCAATTGTTTCTATCGCTTCAAGCCTAAGGTTTCAGGATTCTCTGCTCTGCTCTGCTCTTCTATTTTTTTAGTCTTGCTCAATGATTATTCCTATGACGAAATTGTTCTATATCATGTATCTAATTAAAACTAATTATTAAATTTAGTTTATAGTACCTAATTTGCAAAGTCGTCTCCAAGTTTAGCTACAAATTATTAAGTCCTTAATCTGTCATTAATTACCTACTGGTTAGGTACATATTAGATTTTTATTTTGTTAACCAATTAGTGACGATTTGAAAATATATCAATCTAAATATATTATAGTTTTTATAAATGATTATTGGCAACAATCGCCATCGTATTTCAGATGGGTCGACATTTTTGACAAGCTGGCGAGTCGGATCATTTGTTCAATTGGTTTTTAACTCATTTAATATTATTTTTGAGTTTCTCATATCCCATTTTTGGTCGCTTGTCGATCACTACCATAAGGGAAATGTACTATATTAATTACTATATTATGATAAGCAAAGTGCTTTTCATGTGGATGTACCATGATCAAAGGAAATACATAAAGTTTTGATATCACTTCATCATATTAGGAGAAGATGGACTGATGGAGTATTATGTTTAAAATATCTTGTAATTTCATAATCCATCAAACATATTGACAAAAATCATGTTGTATGATAAGTTAAAATTGTATGTAATTTTAGTTCGACTTCTAAACCGAATATCTTAAAAGTCGTTGAAGATAGAGACATATGATCGTGATTAGTTTTCAAGTAGAAAATTGTTTTAAGTTGTGAAGTATAGTCTCTCATATTTGTTGTTTGATTTCAATATTCAAACCATATGTTAATGGACCTTAACACGACTACAACAGTCAGCTTGATAGGGGGTTGGAGGAGGTGCATTTCTTCTTGGGTGTTTATATTAGATAACCAAAATGAAGCCCATACAAGTTTGATTAATAGACTAAACCTAATATTCCATAAAGTATAAAACAATACGACAAAACTATATATTGGGTTTGGATTTGAAATGGGTTTCAGAGACATTGGTCGAGACTTTTAGACCACACTCCTAAATTTAGAATCGACGGTTTATGACTCGATGTTGCTAATTTAGATTCACGGCGGCTTCACTTATCGTCCCTAGAATTCAAGCGATTAGCCTCTCTACATCTCTATTTATGGCCGGTAATATTCTCCTTAATTGAGGACAACAACAAAAAAAACTTATCTAAGAAGTAAAAACTATGAAGAAAAATGCTTACATAACTTAGTTAATCTGATGAAAGATAACGAAATTCAATGGTCCAATAAGACAAAATAATATGGTAAAAAGGCCAGATACTCTCCTATACAATTCATATTGTCAAGGGCGTGTACTATCTTTGTCACCACTATCACATTAATCGATGAACACCGATACACCATAATGCTAAAAACAAAGTATTCGGAGAAGACGACATAAGCAAGTAGCTAGTTGTCAAGGTGGTACAAAAAATTGGTCATAAATGAAATATTGTCATAAAAATGTTGAAAATAGATTTGATTATGTGGTTTATTTCCTATAAAAAAAAAGAATATAAGTTAGTTCAAACATATAATCACGTAGTAATGTCTCAGCTACATCTAGTGAAAATTCATCCTCTTGGACCTCTTCTATATAAAGAGTAAACAATGTAAAATGAAAATGTATCCTCAGTAAAATCAATAATAATGCAATCATTTTGTCAATAATTGTTTCTCCTAAAACACATTTTATGTCCACCCCAGTCCATACGCTTCCTTGTTTGCTTCCTTTTGTTTTTTTGTCCACCATATAAGTAAAACTGAACACAAACCAAGTGAGAAACTGCTTCTTTTTGGCATAAATGTAGTCTTCTACATTTCCACTCATGTCGTTTATTCTTTCTAACGACTTAAAGTTTTCTATTTCATGTTTTGATATGCAATTGCCACTTTCTTCTCTTTTAAATTACTGATTTTCTTGATTATTTCACTCATATATTTTATATATGTTTCCAATTCAAATAACCTTTATTCTTAAGATCTCTTCACATTCATATGTAAACTTTTATTAAATAGTTTACTTGGATCTAAAATATGATCTCATTTCTCAAAATTGAGTTTGCTTCGGTTTTTTGTTAGTCCTCTCATGGAATATATATGAATATTGTCACAAGGTTTTAGATGTAAGAGTTTTCTAATACACAGCTAGCATTGTGAAAGGTCAATAAAAATAATTGTTTTAATATTATCAATCTACACGTCTCATATCAAATTGCATCACTAGGTGACGAAATTACTCTCAAGTTGCAAAAATCTAACAACAACCTTCATTAATGTCGAGGTCGCATAAGAAAAGGCTCTGAACAGAAGAATCAGGATAAAAAGGATGAATGATCTAAAATCACTTATTAGTTATCATTAGAGAAATTGCAGTAGAGACACATTGAAAAAGACTCGAATCATAATTAAAACAACCCAAAGTGGGTTTTCTCCCACGGATTATTCTAACGACAATCATTGCAACAGAAACTAACATATATAATAATTAATAATAACTTTTAGATCATAGATTGAACCGACTGATTCAAAATTTCCAAACCGACCAGTTCAACTAAGAAGAAACAATTTGATCTCCGGTTAATTAAGCTCTGGTTCCGGCAGCACCACCACCATCGTGGGCGTTCTTTCCACCGTGAAAAGCCGATGAGAAATTAGTGTTGAGATCAGAATACATAGAAACAACCTTAGAGATATTTCCGTTGAGTTCTTGAATCAAAGCAACGTTCTTGGACATGTTATCAGCCATTCTTGATTGATGATTATCGTTGACTTGCTGGATCAGTGATCTGTTTCTGTCCAAAACTGATTGCACTTGTCTGAAATTCCGGTCTAGGTTCTCCCACATCGCCGGATCTTCTCCTCCTCCCTCCGTTTCCTCCGCCACGTTCCTCCGCCGTTTCGTCTCACCGTTTCTCTTCATTTCTTTCCTTCTCTTCCTCAAATCTAATAATTTTATTCCAAAATTTTCTTCTTTTTTTTTTAATCTGATTTTAATTGTGTTTTAATCTTTGGATTTTCGCACTCAAGAGTTATCAGATATTTATAGTAAATATCTTCTGACAAATAAGACACCGAGGCGAGTAAGTTCTTTCTCATCACCACTCGAATAATCGGCGCGTGAAACTCACATACACCGAGGCGAGTAATTAATTGGGTTAGAGGAATAAAGCAGAGAGCTTTTTCTGCACTTTTCTGATATTTTTTGTAATAAAAAAAGTGAGAGAGATAAGGATCTGTGATTCTCAAATTGTATAAATATCTTTAGATATTTATTGTTAGTGAATATAAATATGAATAAAATAATGAAAAAGGTATATGGTGTATGACTTGCCACGGTGCAGGAACCAAATTCTCCATATGCATGATCTCATGTTTCATTACTAATTTTGCCTTTTTGATCTGGTAGCGTTTTTACACACACTAGATTTTATTCGTTTGATATTTATTAGACATTACACACACGATTCTCCTCGCAATTTTGTTCTTCCATTACAAAAGAACACAACTTTATTGCACTTTTTGGCGCTTCTCTAATAATTTTATCAATCTTACCAAAATGTATTTGCTGTCTAACGCAATAAGTAAAGAGAACCTAATTTATGTTTGGTTGTTACATAATCTCGACAGTTACATGATACAATCACCCTATTGCACAATAATTATGATGGTTTGCATAAATGGTTCTAAACATGATGATCAAAGAGGATAAGATGCTGAAGCAATAAGAGTACTTTAGGGACCTCAGATCAATTAGATTCTTTGCGTTTTCTTCCGAGTATTGAAGCTCTCTGGAATCTAGGACCTCCTATTCTCCATTTCTTGAAAGCTGTCATCGACAAGTGAGCTGCTTCGTACACTGCAATAGAAACAGGAGGTTTCAGGTGAAAAAGATGGAAACCAAATTCATAAAACCAAGAGTTAAAAAGGCTTTAGTTACAGTTTGTTTCTTCTTTTGTTAAGAGTGGCAAGAACTTGGAAGCTGTTATATGAGCTGCAGTGTATACTTTAGTCAGTGTCTCCTTGTATCTGATCTTAAACGCAGTCGAGAGCAAGATTCCAATCGTTCTATCTGTAACTCTGTTCCCAGATCAAAAGAGACAAACAAACTGTGAAATCAAGGAGATGTAGAAGAAACTAATCGGATTACTGACAAAGATTCAAACAAGAGTTGCTTTAAATCCAAAAAATTGTAATCTGGTTTATCGTAAAAGATGATGAAAAACAATTAAGTTGTTTGGCAATTAAATTCTTAATTAGCAACTTCTTCCAAACTGTTTCACAAATTAATACACTAACTCGAACTATCATGTGCCAGATTAAGCTTAGAATGACCTTTTTGAAACACAGTGAAATCTTGCAATCGGAGCTGAACACAATGAGATCTCAAGAAGCAGATTGACACCAGGAAAACAAAGACAAAGGGCAACACTAAAACGGGAAGGTAAGTGGAAAGATTAAGAAATGGACTCACAATGGCTGTAACTTGCACCCAAATTCATAAAAGTATTGACAGCGTGATCTAAGATCCACAGATGGTGCATCAGCCTGTATTTCCAACCTCGTCCTGCATAAACAAGTAAAGCCATGAACTTTCAACAATTCATGGTGCCAGATAAACACAAAGAAAGAAAGCAGAAAAAAAAAAAAAAGGAAATCATATTAACAAAAGCTAACTAATCGGAATTTTCATTTACACTCAAAACAATACAGTAATAAGATCTCTTACTTTTGATCGAAACAAGCAGGAAGGTTGATGGAAACAGCTTGTCTCAAATGCAACTCATGAGCAAGCCAAAAGGGTAATTCCACTTTGGCGCCTTGTTCAACCTGCAGACACAAAGAAGTAAACTTTAAGAAGTTGAAATGACACAATGGAAAAATTAACCATTAAGAAAAAAGGTGAGAAAGAAGACTGACACAGTTAGTCTCAGCACTCGGATCAATAGTAACTCCATTTGCTGGTTTATGGAAGAAAACCGGAACAAACTGCAAAGTGAAAACCAAAGACTTATATATCATCAGCTTACTAATTTTGACAAGAGAAGAATCTATTGGAGAAGAAGAAGTTGATAACCTCTTCCTCTGTAAGTATGTCGTCAATGTTATAGTACTTGGCCATGCTCTAATGGGATAATTTCCACAAACCAACCTTCAGATTTAAATTAAGCCTATAAGCAAACACTCAAGTCGTTCAAAAGCCAATGATAAATTCTAGGAACAGAAACTGAATAGTCTCCAAATGGCTAAACCCCATTTAATCTACTCAATCTAGCATTTGAATATGTACACTTTAGAAAAAGAAAAAAAAAAAAAAAAAAAAAAAAAGCAAATCTAAGTGTTGAATTAAAACAGAGTTCGTACAGATCCGGCATCGATCTTACAGAAGATGAAGTGATTGTTCATAACGCGGCCAATTTCTCCGGAATCGATCGAGAGGAAAGCGGATTGATAGGAAAACGAAGAAGAAGATAGAGGAAAGAGCGCTTACCGGCGGCGACTTGTAAGTGATTGTTGAAAATTATGCCGACTGAAAAAACGCAAGGGATAAACTTTTTTTTTATTTCTTATCTTTTATTTCCAAATTGTGGAAACATTTCATGGCGGGAAAAGTTTCCAATTTTTTTAATATTTTCTTTAGTTGGGGACAATTAAATGGAATTAACCAAATCACTAATTCACTGGAGAGTAATAGAAAATAATCTGGATCTCTGGGGTTTATGGGAGAGATTATGTAGGTGTCATTACTCATTACACACAAAGCAAACCGATAGAGAAACAAAGACAAACCGGAGTCTGTGTAATAGAGATCGCAAGGAGAGATATGTTCCGATTCATAGCTTTGAACATTGAAACAACTGAAAAATAATTTTCAGCTACACAAATATTTACTACCACATAATTCCACATATGCAAACTATTTTAATGGTCTAAAAAGTACATGAACTATTGACTTTGCATAGTGACATACACGAAGTATCATGTGTCATATGCACAGCTATACTAAATATTTTGACATACATAAAATATCATAAAATAAATTATATGCGCAACACCATAATTATTTTTACAATTTTAATTTAAAATCATATATCTGTTTTTACACACATATATATATATAATTTTTTATTTATATAATGAACAGAATAATTGATCAAAATATCAACAAAAATAAATTTCATTTAAAAAAATTGTTCAATTGTTAAAAAAATATAATACACAAAATTTTTTAATGAAATTTATTTTGTTGATATTTTGATCAATTGTTCTATTCATTATATAAATATAAAAAATTATAAATATATATATGTAAAAACAGATCTGATAATTTTAAATTAAAATAGAAAAAATAATTATGGTGTTGCGCATATAATTTATGATACTTAGTGTATATCAAAATACTTGGTGTAGTGTGATACATGATACTTTAAATCGTATCGTATCTTGAAATCAATAGTTCAGTAGTTTGAAATTATATGGCGATAGTTTGCATGTGAAGCTATACCGTGGTCAATACTTCGCGTAGTTGATAATCATTTTTCCTTTTACTTATCTAAAACGATTTGCAATTTTAGATTGATGATTTTAGATAGACACATCTAATTTACACACAAGAATCTGGAATGAAGATATATCATTTAAAGGGAAGAAATTTAAATATTAAATAGTTTACTGTAGAAACAAAACATCTAATTACTAACTACGAATCAGAGTCTTCTGGATCCTCCACTGATGATTCCGCTTGATCATCTTCTCCACCTCCATCATCATCGATTTCATTATTTTTTAAAACACACAAACACAATGAAGATAAACAACAACAAACAAACCTTCGAGCTCTAGTTCCCTAAGAATCGCATTAAACTGATTTCTCAATTCTCGCAATTCCACAAGAGCTCTTTGAATTCTCTGAATCAGATGATTTTCTGCTGGAGGATCTACGGCCACCACCACCGGCCGCCGTTGAGCAGGCGACGGAGGAGCTTCGTTATATAATGGAGGATCAACAACAATTGGTTTTTGGACAGCATCACTCTCTTCCATCTAAACACAACTTAACAACAAATGTGTAAGCTTTTCAAAAGTTAGTGACCCCAATACCAAAATCACAGCTCAATTGACCCAAATTTCACCAATACAAATCGATGAAAAATCACAAAATCGAGACATCAATCAGATTTCAACAATGCTTCTACGATTTTGAAAGGCACTCAATTTCTCTCTAAGGTTCATCAGGGATTACGTTGGCGAAAAGCGAAATGAATAAAGACTGAAACTTTACCGGCGACGATGTAATTAGAGACCGGCGGGAGATTATAGAGTTGGAGATGCGACTGTGCAGGAGAGAAGAGATTCGACTCTTGAGTGTCCTAATGACTGACAAGACAAAGATGATGGTTTTCTTAACATAAAGAATCATTTCAACATTCAATGGTACAGAGAAAAGAAACATAGCTTTAACATACTAGTTGTCCAATATGCTGGCCGAGTTTGATATAGATTCCTCCATTTTTGAAACAGAGCTCTTGAAGCTTTTGAGCTGACCTAAGGTGGACTTGATGTTTGACCTTAGCCATCTCATTGCTTCCCTCAGCTAAACCCATCATAGAGTATTCATAATCTAACAACACAAAACCACAAAATATAACGTTACACATTTGTTTCCACAAAGCCTTAAGAATTTTCGAGGCATTACATTTCATAAAACCGTTCCAATACGATTGAAATTCCCCAAATATGAGACTTAGAGCTCAAACAAAGCCAAATCTTATTCACCAAATTAATCAATTGACAAAAAATAGTAAAGAGCTCATTACAGCAATATAAATTTCTGTAAAATAGTTGTCCCGTACCGAAAGCGATGGAGGCGGCGGTAACGGTGTTGCGGAAGAGACGGACGGGGATGGAGGTGCAAAGCTTGAGCGTGGTGGATGGGTCTTCGGAGGAAGCAATGAAGGCGGCGCCGGAACCACTGCATAAAGCGTTAGAAACAACGAGGAGCTTCGTACGGGTTCTCCACAAGGATCGTGCCGCCATTGAGGAAGCACGTATGAGAACTATGAACGCAAAGCAGATCGGCCGGGAGAATTAGAGCGAGCGAAATTAATTCCCCGACAACGCTAACTAAATTTGCGTCAATTTTGTTCGTAAGACCGATTCGGGTATTGCTTTCTTAATTGGGCTTTAATTCGTGGGCTTTTAATGGGTCTGGCGTTGGGTAAATTAAAATTACTTCTTTATTTTCAACCGTAAAGCTGAGGGAAAAGGAGTTTACAGTAAATTATAAGGAATTCATGGAATTAAGTAACTCTAACATAACTAACTAATATAACGGTTTGTCCAGTCCTTCAAAATACAAGGAATTCAAAAGATGGTAAAGGAAGTAAATATTTTCTGAATATTGTAAAACTTGACTAAAGAATTCAAAAATGTTGATCACTCGCTACGAGATTGAGTTATCTTGATCAGTTTTAAATAGTTTATATGAAATCTTATGATTTTGGTTTGTAGTTTTGACAATTGTAATAGTATAAAAGGTTTTAAACAAAAAAATGGAGAAAGCTTTGTGAAAAGTGTGTTTTTTTTTTCTAGTTACTTTTATTATAAACATTGCTAGATATATATTTCATTTTTTCTAATATAAACAGTTTTAAAACGTTTTTTTTTTTCTAAGGTTCATGTTTCTAATTGTGCCACTAATTTTAAACGTAGAGTACATGTCTTTGGTGATGTCTTGACTTGGGTAGAAGTTTCTTCAAGTTCCGGTCAGTTTCGTATGCCTAAAACTCTTGACTTTCAACTCCTTTTTTTTTTGTAATTCTTTATTCATGGAAATTCATTATTTGGTTGGTCCTACACATGTATAATATCAAATATTATTCATATTATTGAAATATAAATCCGGCCGTTGCTACACAAGAAACAAACAAACAGAACATATTATTCGTTATTACATCGTTTATTAGTGTTCGGTTATTCTTATCTTCGGAGTTTGGACAGTAGAATATAAGTTTATAACAACTTGATAATTATATATTCCAGGTAAGAATGTTTATCTGATTTAGAATGTTCTGCTGGGGAAAAAAAAAAACTAAGTTTCTAATGTCCGAAATTTCCTAACATTTTGCTTAACATTCCAATAAGTATCTATACGAGTTGTAGATTATCATCAGTTAACTGTTGAGTCGTTGACATGTTTATACTCACGCAAATATACGCGTCCCCTATGGTATCTATGAATTTCTATAGTTGATTTGTGTATAACTAATCTGGCTACGCTTTCTTCATAAATTAACAAGCAATTTCCTTTTTTTTTTTGGGACAAATACAAGCAATTTCCTATTAACGCTTTGAAATATAGTTTGTTAAGAAAAGAAGCAATCATATATTTATTTCCTATCTTTAGATTTGGTAACATTAGACGAGAAAACGTTGAAGATCTCAATCAACACAAATATTAAAAAAAAATGGATTATGTAGTTCACTGCTCGTTTGTTTTTATCAAAAGTACAACGAAACAAAAATAAAAGAGAGAAAAATAACGCCTTGATATACGTTCGGCCAATAAACGGCATGTGGTCACATGGGTAAAATCGGTCGGTTCCTCCATTCTCGTTTTTGTTTGTGTTAACGAGTCTCGGTTCATTTTCTTCGGCGGGAGGTGATGGGCTTAACCTTATTTTATAAGTAACGATTTTTAAAATACGATAACCACTGTGATAATTTTAAAATATTCTTTTCCATTTCTTTTTTATTTTTTTGATAAAGGGTTTGCTTACTCCATTTATTTAGGTACAAATGAAAACAAGAAGGAATAAAGATTGAGATTTGTTATTTATGCTTTACGCTACTTATGTATTACTGTTATTATACGGAGGCTAATACAAGTCATAGTCAGCTATGGATAATACGTACAAGTCAATCGACTCGAATAGAGCCGTTCCTAAAAATTTTAGAACTTTATGTCAAAAATAATAATAATCTACATGATTTGTTAATACTAATTTTAAGATTAAAATAACTGTAATTAATATATTTTTTATATGATTATGATAATGAATTATGAAATTTGTGAATAATATTTTTCTAAGAAAAAACTATAAAAGTATCATAAAAGAAACTAAATTAATTTTTTAAAATTATGTTTGTAAAAAATAATTAAAATAAATTATTGGTAAAATTTATAAGTAAGAGTAATTAAAGAGTGAATGAAAATAAAAAGTATGTCAAATACAAGAAAATAAACATGTATTGGCCGCAAAAATTAATTATGAACAATGAAAGATTTAAAAAACTAATGATAACGATTTGAAACTGAATAGAGATATACTTTGAAGTAACTTTAAAACCATTAGATCACTAAATATTTTAATATTTAGAACCTTACAATTTTATAAATAAAACAGAATCCTAGGTAAATGTTTAAAATTTTCCTTTCTAGGCACGGCGCTGGACTCGAATACTAAGAGAAACTTTCTCTCAACATTTTTTCTAGAATGTTTCAGTTTCTAATTATCAAGGATTTTTCTTTTTCCCGTTTTTTTAACATCCATTTAGGAATTTTTCTTTATTAGAAGTTTCGCTAAATTTTGTTTATCTTATTTTAATGTAGAAGATAAAAATAATCAAACAAATTTCATCTAGCGATTATGAGAGGGTTTTAGTAGTATATGATTTGTGTTAAACATATATATCAAACCGAATTAAGACACATATACAAAGAACCCAAAAACTAATTAAGATTTATATATAGATAAAAAAATCAGCACACTAATCCTCAATCCGATGTTCGTAGAAAATTTTCAAATTAAAAAGTCATATTATATAAATTAACAGCATAGTAATTATCTATGGACTATGATCAACGTCATATTCTCTTTAATAATTATGATTTACATTTACATAGCAAAACCAGGGAGAAAACAGAGTAAAGGAATATAAAAATTTACGAAACTAATCCAATATTTGTATTTCTATATATTCATATAAATATTCCAAAGTCCAACGAGAAAAATCATTATTATTAAAAATCAAACCCAGTATTTATCTACGGCATCATCATTGTCGTCATCGTCACTTTGTCTCGTCCACCTTTTAGAAACCCCTCAAAAGTCTCGCCGAGAACACCTCTCTAAAACCAAATATACACTTCAATCAAATCCTCTCTGTGTGTCTCTCTGCAATCTGATTCGAATGGGTTTTAGCAAAGAAGAGATTAGTAAACCCAGAAAGATTTGGTCATCTCTATGGAGAGGTATCAAAATTGTATTCGTTTTGTTCACAATGTTCTTCTCTTTTCTCCTCGTCTCTGCTCCGATCTTACTCGCCATCGCCGACGCTCTTCTCCCTTCTGCTCTCCTCCACCGTCTCTCTCCGCCGACGAATCTCTCTTCTCATCTCCTCAACTACGATTTTCGTCACTCCCTTATAGATATTCCCTTAATCTCCATCATTAGATCCGCCGTTATACTCTGTGAGTTAAAAAAAAGATTCAAACTTTGCTCTGTTCCTGAATAACTTTTTTGCTCTGTTTCTGAATCCAAAACTCTATTCACACATTTTTCATAGAATTGAAAAGACTTGTTTTTTTCCCGTGTAAACAGGTGTTTATGGACTCTGTGATGGACCAAAATTATCGAGAGGACCGTATTTGACAATAACAATGATTTGCTCAATCTCGTCTCTGATCTACGTTTCGTTAAAAGCGGCGTTTGTGTTCGGTGAGCCAGCGATCGGAGACGGCGGAGGTAATTACTTTAGAGCGGCGGAAGTGGCTCTGTTTCTCTGCTCGTCGATCTTAGCTATAGGTCACATCGTTGTGGCGTATCGAACAAGTTGTAGAGAAAGAAGAAAACTACTAGTCTTTAAAATCGACATTGAAGCCGTAAGTCCACTTCTTCCTCTTCTTCTTCCTAAAGTTGATTTTTTGCCGTTACAGAAAATTGAATATATATATTTTTTATTTTCATTCGATTTTGATTGATTGCATTGAAAGATAGGGCCAAATCAATAGTACCAAGTTGCATTATTTTTTCAAATCTAGGATGAGTTAGATTTTGATTTTTTTTTTGAACCTGCACTGAGATATCTTCATCAGACTGGGTCAGAGATAGCATGTGAATGTAAATAGTCAAATGTTGAATATTAAACACAATTTTACATATTTGGTCCTTTTGGGATTCTAGAATCCCGAGGTGTAAAGATTTGTCTTTCTAACTTGTTGGTTGTTATGTTCAAAAAAAAAAAAAAAAAAAAACTTGTTGGTTGTGAAAAGACTTTTCTCGTTTACAAGGTTTTTGAATTTTCACTCGTAATAAGGAAACAAATTTGGAGTTGTGTTAAGACTTTAGTTTTATAGGTTATAATCTCATGTGGAAACCGTGTGACATGTGAGTAACCTAACTTTCTTCGTTTTTTTTCTCTCAATACTAAGATATTTAGTTTATATAATCCGACATGACACGTCACACCTCACGCATGCTTCATGATATGTCCGACCAAATTCCTAATCTCTTTTTCATAAATATAAGTTAAATAGTTGTTGTTTATCCAATGGGAAAGTTAATAGGGTTTATGTGTTTGATTAATCAATTTTCAGGTTTCGGCTTGTAAAAACGTGTACCCAAGATACCAAAAGATCCTACAACAAGAGAGACTCAAATAGAGACTTATTTCAAGAAAATCAATACTTGTACATATATATACACACATGAAACCCTTAATTACATGTAAATATAAATATAAAAAAAAAGAGGACGTATAAAATGTAAATCCTTCTTCTTCTGCCTTTTGGTATTGACCCATCAACTCCTTCGCTTTTAAGTTTCAGGTAAACCAACCTAATCTCATCCTCTTTTTTATTTTATTGCTTACGTAATATATATTTATTTTGTGGTTAAATAAGATTCATAGTATTTTATGTAATGGAAGTAGCCAACTTGAGAGCCCTGTTGCTCATCATGTTGCTAATTATCTTTCTTTCTTTTGTTTGAACAGAAGGATCTAAAGGAACAGATCAGGAATGGGGATTATGTATAACCTAAACCCTTTGTTTTTTTTTTTTATGTGAGACAACTCCGATGAATTGGCAGTTGTTGGCTATAATATTAGACTAGTTAAGGGAGATTTGTAAATAACCAAGAGTTCATCAATCAGAAAAGAATCCCAAGGCATTTTTTATATTTCTCTTTCCGTTATTGTGTATATGTTATATACTTGTGAAATTTTGTTTTATTATATGTTTGTAATTGTTAACAACATAAGCACGTCCGCGTGA
This sequence comes from Cardamine occulta, assembly GCA_028015245.1. Classification (NCBI taxonomy): domain Eukaryota; kingdom Viridiplantae; phylum Streptophyta; class Magnoliopsida; order Brassicales; family Brassicaceae; genus Cardamine; species Cardamine occulta. The sequence goes on from CM051374.1 coordinate 20,873,208, forward strand.
ATGGTTTTATACGTCACCAAAATTTCTAAAAGAATCGTAAAGCTACTAGATATTTACACTAATCAAAGAAAGTTCTCTTCAATTTCACTGAATTTTCTTTATCCTTTTCGTATTTCTAACTTTCTATTCCAATCTCTAATAAAAGACCATCGGATGTCTAAAACCAACCTCATCGGGCATATGTATAGGGAAAAGTAGACCCCAATTTGGTTTGATTCATTCGAACCAATTAACCAAACACTAAATGAAAGCCAAAGTTCTATACCAAACTAATTGTTGGACTAGAACATATTGGATTGAAGTGCACATGATTCACGGGGCTTAAATTATAAATCTTGGTCCTATTATAAATGTAGTCAAATTAGTGGGCTCTTGACAGAGATGATGGGCTTTAGGGAGAGAAAACCTCAACTGGGACCAAGATCTTTCTTTTTTTAGCGAAATGGACAAAATAAATCCTAAAAACACAAAAGAAAACAAAACAAAGAAAAAACCTTAAATGGAGACATGGACACCTACCAAATACCAATAGCATAAAGACCAAAGAGAAAGTGAAACGTCATTAGAAAGTAGAAACACCACAAAATAATAAAGGTCAAGAGAGAGACCAATCAGAGGAGATAACGCTAAGATAAGGCTTCTTACATTTACCATCACATATAACGTTATTATTATTCTTAAATCTTTTATAAAAAAAACTATATGTTATAAACATATAAGTAACATTGGGATCATCAGTCACTTCGCAGAATCACACCGACCCATCAAAAAACAACTCAATGGCTACCACCACTGCAGCAGCAGCCTCAGGCATCTTTGGGATCAGGATTCAAGATCCGAGACCGGGAACCGGTAGGATCCAAGCCCGGTTTGGGTTCAGTTTCGGAAAAAAGAAACCCACTCCACCTCCCAAGAAGTCGAGGCAGGTCCAAGACGACGGAGACAGACTAGTTTGGTTCCCCGGCGCAAATTCACCTGAATGGTTAGACGGATCAATGATCGGAGACCGTGGATTCGACCCTTTCGGTTTAGGTAAACCGGCTGAGTATCTTCAGTATGATTTCGACGGGCTTGATCAAAACCTTGCGAAGAACGTGGCGGGTGATGTCATCGGGATCATTCAGGGCACATCGGAGATCAAACCGACGCCGTTTCAGCCGTACACTGAAGTCTTTGGGATCCAAAGGTTTAGAGAATGTGAGCTGATCCATGGAAGGTGGGCTATGGTTGGCACTCTTGGCGCTATTGCCGTTGAGGCTCTCACCGGAATTGCATGGCAAGACGCCGGAAAGGTACACTTAGTTATTTGTCACTCACATAGTTATCCACGTGGACAATCCTCAATCGTTGGAACAAAAACAAAAAAAATACTAAACATGCATACAGATTTTAAACCATAAGATAGTCTAGATGGAATTAGATTTAGGCTTTTGGTTTTTCAGTTAGGTTCGGATATTTTTGAGTTTTGAAGATTTCAAGTTTTGGGAAAGGGATTTGAATTAAAACCGAATTCATGTCGGTTTGAAAAAAAATAAAAAAATAACACATTTTTGGTTGATATTATTTTTTCGTCACATTTTAATGCATTTTTCAAATGCTTTGCTTGAAAGTATTGATTTTTAATAAATTTTGGTTTTCACGGTTTAGTTGCATAAAATTTAGGTTAATTCGGGTTATAGGTTGAAGAACAAATAATTCATTTGCTATTCGGGTTATTATAATATTCGGTTTGATTTCGAGTTATGAAATTCGGTCGGGTTCGGTTTTTTTCCGCCGCTAGGTTGAATTGGTGGAAGGGTCATCGTATTTGGGACAGCCATTGCCATTCTCGTTGACGATATTGATATGGATAGAAGTGTTAGTGGTCGGGTACATCGAGTTCCAGCGTAACTCTGAGCTAGAACCGGAGAAACGGATTTACCCGGGTGGGTATTTTGACCCGTTGGGACTCGGGTCTGACCCAGAGAAGTTGGATACCTTGAAGCTGGCGGAGATAAAGCACTCTCGTCTCGCTATGGTTGCATTTCTCATCTTTGCTCTTCAGGCGGCTATTACTGGCAAAGGCCCCATCAGCTTCATCGCCACATTTAACAGTTAAACTGTATACTAATGTATATGTTATGGTAAAGTAAATAAGGTTGTGAACTCGTGATGTACTCAACCGTGTCCGTGTTATATATAATCTGAACGAGTTTGTTTATTGTTTTGGTGTTGTTGGATTTTAATCATCTGTATCAATCGTTTAAACTCGCTATGCTATCTGTCGATTTTATAAATTGTTAAGGTAAACCAATAGTATTTTTTTACATTGCGAAATGAGAAACACATTCTAAAAACTCACTATTTATCATTCTATGCTCATGGGATGGAATCGTGCATCCCATGCGTAGATCCCATTACCTTAAATATAGTATGATATAATATTTTTTAACACAAATTAAGCAAAATCTAAAGAAGTCACACACAGACACAGCACATGCATCGTTTTGATTGAACCCATTTGAGACCAATAGTGTAACTTGTGAGAGCCACCTTATTGGGCTAGAGGTAGCTAGTGGCTTAAACGGAATTGAATTCTAAGTTATTACTTATACTCAAAATTCGACATTTTTTAAAAAAGATTATCATATTAAAATTCGATTTTCTTGACCATCCAAATAATGGCTTATATTTAATTAAAATAAAAAACAACTTTTGTTGTCGTATTCTTATGAAGATAAGATATTGAGGCAACAAAAAGGAGAAGAAGATATGATATTCTTCTTGTTTAACTATTAAATAACATAAGATACTGTATAAGACTATTGTCAGTTTGAGCTACAGTACGAAATCCTACGGTTTGAAATTGCATGGTTAAAGTTTAAAACTAATAACTAGAGAATAAAGTTTCAGTGATCTCATAAATCAGACTACATGTAAATATTAGTATTTGTTGCTTTTAAAACACTTGTAGACTTATTACTTGTGGTAATGAAAAGCCAATAGCAATTTCAAGAAAATATCGAAAAGAATATAAATAAAAGTGTAAGAAAGCAATAAAATACTATAGTATATGAATATGTCTAATACTTTAGGATATGAATATGTCTAAATGCAATTGGTGAAGAGTACACGTTGTTCCACTTTTCTGGGCTGAAATAAGAAACAAATAAAAAGTGAATAATTGAGATGAGACGTTATACCTTCCCCACCCACATTTCTTTCTAACTATACAACAAACACCAAATTCTACCCAATTAAAGTTTTGATTCATCTCTATTGTTCTGTAACTGTTCTTTTCTTCTTCCTTTTTTTGGTTTTTGTTTGTTCGTTAAGATCGAAAACTCTGTTCTGCAGATTCTGGGTTCTTGATTGGATTCTAGATGGGGAGGCTGTTTGTAGTGAATCTAGAAGGTAAGATCTATACCTGCAAACACTGTAAGACCCATCTTGCTTCTTATGAAGACATCATCTCCAAGGTTTTGTCTCTTTCGTCTCTATTTGACTCCCTTTTTATCTTTCTGGAATTTTATTTTGATGGGTTTGTGATTAATCTGTTATCTTTTATTGCTCTGCATGCTTCTCAAAATTTTGATGATTCTTCTGTAGGAGAGATATGGTTGTGTGTGTAGATAAGGTTCAGTTATGAGAAATACTTAAATTCTTCTTTAATCTTTTTTTTTTTCTTTTTCTTTGGTTGTGTCTGCTCTTCTGCTGGGAATGGGATCATGCTATGTAATCACTTTGAGTTACTACATTGTTTAAGTCATGGTTCAAAACTTATATCTACCCACTTTCCATTAAGCAGATGATGATTTCATTGGTTGTTTGATTCAGATCATAGCTAGTTTTTGAACATTGAGCTCCCCCTTTAACTGATCTTAGAGAAGTATTCATCTTAATTTTCTTTGTGGTCTGTTTATGCTTCTTGAGCATAACAATGAGTTGAAGCTACTAAGCTTGAGCTAACTCTATGTGTTGTGTGTTTATGTTACCTTGTTCAGTCTTTTCACTGCAAGCATGGGAAAGCTTATCTATTCAACAAGGTGTAAGTGTTTCTTATTAAGATAGATGATCCAATACTTCCTAAAAATTGGGTTGGCTTTTCTGATGATGATTGATATGGTTTAGTGCCAATGTTTCAATGGGAGAGACTGAAGAAAGAATGATGATGACTGGAAAACATACTGTGGCTGATATTTTCTGTGTCTCTTGTGGATCAATCGTTGGCTGGAAATACGTAAGCAAGACATTGAATGTTATTCGATTCTGTGAGTGGTTATTAGCTTAAGTTGTGTATTCTGTTTTATCAGGAGACTGCTCATGAAAAGAACCAGAAGTACAAAGAAGGAAAATCAGTTCTTGAAAGGTTACATTTCCAACATTTTCAACATTTACAAAGAAGGACTTCAATATCTACTCGATGAGGTTTGATTTTTGAAAATGTTGTGACAGATTTAAGATATCGGGTCCTGATGGGAGCAACTACTGGGTGAGTAGCCATGGAAGGCATATAGGAGGAAGTGATGCAGATGATGCTTAAATCATCTCTCTCTCTCTCTATTATCTGCTTTGACATTTTCTGTAAATGTAAATTCTTCAACTTCAAATTCCAATTTGTTGTTAAGAAGACTAACAACAACAAAATCCCTTTCTTCTCTTACCTTACCATTATTAATATCGGTAAATAAAGTCTGATTCTATATAATGGTTTTCTTTGAAACCATCAGAATCCATGTATGCTTCATATTACAGTAACATATGCCTTAAACATCCTTTATATGCTTAGGAGCTTTGGATGGTAAGATTCTCTTCGTCTTGGAATTAGTAAACACACACAATTCAATGTGTTAACAGAAGATAACAACAAAAACGGCTTCTGAGTTTGACTGAGTCCCATCTACTGACAAACTAATTAGTGGAGAAAAAGTCCAAGCATCAATGAGACAAGACTTTGTCTTTTTAGTTTTTTTTTTTTTTTTTTTTTTGGCTTTCCCTTTTATTAGTCAACGCAGAGACTTGAAAGTCAATAATCAACATTTTTCTCCCTCTGGACCAATTGATGTTTTATTGGGAATTGCAGCAAACTTTAGGTCAAATGGGGCTCACATTGGAGGGTCTTTGATCGTGCATCTATACGGCCCATTAAAGGTTATTTTTGAGAAAATGTGGTTTTGGTCAACAAAACCTTTAAAACTCATGGTGGCTTAGTCATAGTGCTTACTGACCAAACCCACAAAAGTCAATTGATCAGTCTTCTTTGTGATGGTAGGCTTGTTTCTTCATTTCCTGCTAACTACTCCACTTTATTCTAAGTTTAGTTAGCTCGGATGACACATTGAGATCAAACAAAGAATATACAAACCAAATGGAGTTGGACAAGTTGATCATTCCCTCTCCTTAAATCCATCCTCATGCTTATTTCATTTCCAAAAGAAAAACTAAAACATATTGAGATAAATGGGGAGATTCTTTATCATCCGCATCTTCTTGTTATTCTTTTTCTTCTTCAATGGTGCATACGCAGCCTCAAGCAAGTTATGGAGCATAAGAGAGATGGCGGATATGGCTGGCTACGGGGAACACAAACTCTCCTCTGTTGTTATCACCGGTTCTCTTCTCTGTAACACCGCTGTTTCAGGTACTGTCTCCTAAGTGGTCTTATGCTCCTTTTGTTTACATTTATCTGACTCTCTTTACATGATGATCTTGCAGGTGCCACTGTTGCCATAAAGTGTCACACTGGATTAAAAAAGAGTTCAAAATGGATAAAAGCTGTTACAGATAACTTGGGAGAATTTGTCATCCATCTTCCTTCTCATCTTCACGCAATTCCGCATCTGGAAAATTCATGTTTCATCAAACCAATACATGTGCCTAAGCACTATCATAGACACAAAGGTATCAAACTTGTTTCGTCCAGAAATGGTTTCCGCGTCTACACCTCAGGGACGATCAGGTTACATGGACATAGTTCAAGATTAGCCCAAAGTCATAAAACCGACATGTAAACACAACAAAAAGATACTTGAAGTTTCATCTTCTGTACGTTTTATCATTTATGGTCCTCACTTGTTTAGTTGGCGCTTCAGTCACAGAACTGAGTTGAGTCTCTTTACATTGTTTATCATTTACACTGTGTAATTGCATCTGATACTTTTGGTACTATGATCACATTTGCGTATTATAAGATATATGAAATGTTAGAAGCACTAAAAATAAAACCAAGTTAACAAAAAAAAAAAAAAAGAAACTAAATTTGGCGAGATAACACCTGAATTGTCATTGACTCGCAGTCTGAGCTTCTACATCTACATGACTACATGCATTGCATATTGTGCCACATAAAATTGTGAAGTCGATTAAAATATTCTAAACAACATGTTATTGCAAGGCCAGTCGACCACAGTTTTTTTCGTTTTGATAAATGATCGACCATAGTTTTGTATGAATCTTTTAAGAAATTTTTTTATAAGTCACATCCAAGGTCGACGTGATATAGACGAAGTATACATGATTTCATTAAGTAATACTTTAGGACATTTAACAGAATATATAGAAAAAGAAGGACTCTCCAAATATGAACTACACATGTAATGTAATAATACTTTAGGACATTTAACAGAATATATAATCTTTATTTCCAACATGAAACACGTAAGAAAAAACAAGAAAGAACCTTTTACTATATAAATAAAAGAACCAAGACTAAAATTAAGAATTTCTCTTATTAGTAATTTCAACATATCTTTTTTTTTCTTCCCCAATAAATGAAGAAGGATACGTAATACAAAAAAAAAAAAAAGGAAAGGAAATTGATTTTGGGAAGAAAAAAAAAGGTAGGAATAATTCAAAAAGAGTCGAAAAAAAAACAAAGACAAACGATCCCGCTTCAAAAACTCCTCTTTTATAGGAAAACTCTCCTTCTCCTCTTTCCTCAATCTTCCCCAATCCCCAAATCTCTCTTCTTCGATTTCCCCACGAAGAACTGGATTGATTCGAAGAACGAAGAAAACCCTAAATTTTAAAACAATGGGGAAGGAGAAGAAATCATCATCATCGGAATCGTACGATAGCGGAAGTTATAATTACAAGATGTTCAAATGCTTCAACCGTAAATTCAAAATCAACGAAGTCACACCCACCGACGACGTCCGTGACGCTTTCTGTCAATTCAAGTGACGGCGATGGATCAACCGGCATTATCGGCGCAGAGCAGCTCTGTTGTTTCCTCGACGACCACCAAGGTGATACAACCACCGTCGCCGAGGCTCAAAGTTTAATCGAGGAACCCTATTGTTAAACAGAAGGATAACAATGTATCTCCATCTTCAGAGGACGAACAAACACCTGGAACAGAGGAGAGTATTCAGACACTAGAAAGTATATTGTTTGATGATCAAGAATGTGAAAGCAAGGTAAAGAAAGTAACTTAACTCAGAAGAAAAGTTATACATTGTTAAATGTTTTATTTATAATATAGTTACTTGAGTTTTGAATTAGAGTGATAGTGATCAAGAGGAAGAAGAGGTCAGTGAAGAGCAGAAACCAGCATACAAACGTTTGATCACGATTCATGCTGGGAAACCAAAGGGAACAGTGAAAGATGAGATGAAACTTGTGGTTGATAAAGTGAGACGTTTGAGTTTAAGTGAGCAGGAACTTGACAGGACTTGTTCTTCCAATAGTCAGGATGTTGTAAGGTAAAATACTAATTCATATACCGTCTTAATAATCCCTTTATAGCTAGCCCCATGGTTGCAACTTGATCTCTATATGTTTTTATTAGGTTTACACAACGGAATTTTCTTCGGATATACCCAAAAGGGACAAGATTTAACTCATCAAACTACAAACCGCTTATCGGTTGGACTCACGGAGCGCAAATGATTGCATTCAACATGCAGGTAAGCTTTATAAGGTCTATAGATACCTTGAATCTTAAGTTACCTTTTATGATGGATACAAAAGACTTGAAAGATCTCTGTATTTGGTGATAATTATAGGGATATGGAAAATCTCTATGGTTGATGCACGGCATGTTTAGAGCTAATGGAGGTTACGGATATGTCAAGAAACCAAATTTCTTGATGAAGAAAGGGTTTCACGACGAAGTCTTTGACCCTAAGAAGAAACTTCCTGTTAAAGAAACGTCAAAAGCAAGAAAGCAAAAACCTACAATACTTTAAAGGTTGTTTTATCAGTTCAAATGTCATTGGCCTTATCTGTTTTGCTTCTGTTTTTCCAACAGGTGAAAGTATATATGGGAGATGGATGGCGTATGTACTTCAGTCACACTCACTTTGACGCTTACTCTCCTCCTGATTTCTACACTAAGGTAATAACAAATTTCACAAATTGGATTTTGTTTTTCTGTAACATTCTTCAAAAATCTTATTCGATTTCGGATTGGTGAGCTTTGTAGATGTACATAGTGGGTGTACCAGCAGATAACGCAGCAAAGAAGACAAAAATAATCGAAGACAATTGGTATCCAATATGGGATGAGGAATTCAGTTTCCCATTAACAGTTCCAGAGCTTGCATTGCTTAGGATTGAAGTAAGAGAGTATGATATGTCTGAGAAGGATGATTTTGGAGGACAAACATGTTTACCTGTTGCAGAATTAAAACCGGGGATTAGATCTGTGCCTTTGTATGATAAGAAGGGTGAGAAAATGAAATCAGTGCGGCTTCTTATGCGTTTCATCTTCGAATGATTAAATTGTTTTTTTTTAAGAAATGAATGTCTCTGAGAAAGTTCTTTGCACCACCATTTCAAAAAAGCTTTTGAGGTATTGTATAATGTAGCTTTGAAGATCAATTTGATCGTTGCTCTGATGTCTTCAAAAGTGTTATATTGAAGAAAATGTAATTATAGAGTCTATATTTTTTTTTTTCAATATGTAAGATGATCAATGCTTGCAATTTGCAGAGCTGTTGTTACATATTGAATTAATTCATAACTGAGAGAGATACATACATGTAATTTTATAAACGTGTGAGAATATCTTGAGAAAAATTAAATGATCCAGGGTCATATACATGATAATAAATATTACTTAATTAAGGCCCATATGTATAAATGAAAGCATGTTAAGAAAATGGTTTATATAAAGGAAAACTTAATAAACCTAGAAAATATGCCGCTTAGGTAGAGCAACGAAAACAACAAAAGGGAGAAAGAAACAAAGAGAGATCACGATGCCTTTAACGAAGATTAAAACAAGTTTAGCAGCAAAGGAAGAAGGAATTATACATAATGAAGGAAAAGAAAAAGCACAAGTACACCATCAAAAAGAGCTTGAGGAGATAAAAAGTTTAACACCAGACGAACAAGAGGCTTTTTCTCTTGGTTCATTGACATGGAAGAAACTTTTGAAATTCAGAGATTTGGCAGTCTCTATAAGCAGAATGGAAGTTTATAATGGCACATCACATTCTTTTGGTATGATAACTGGTCAGAGCTGGGTAGAATTCTCAATCTCAGAGATCCAAGGGGACACACAGAACTAGGCGTCATCGAGTATCCTATCTAAACGATATTGAAGAAGCTATCACTCTCCAGCGTCGAAAAGGAAGTTTGGAGGCTGAGAACGTGGTGTTGTGACAACATAAGCCAGGTAAATTTCAAGGTAAATTTCAACCAAAATTAAGTTCACAAAAAGCATGGAGGTTAATTCGAGAAGTGCAGCCATCAGTAGAATGGTACAAAGGCATATGGTTCACCTATAACACGCCAAAGTATGCTTTCATGGCTTGGTTTGCAGTTAAGAACAGATTATCGACAGGAGATAGAATGCTAAGATGGAATATTAATGCTTCAACGGGTTGTTCTCTATGTTCAGAGACAATGGAGACACAACCATATTTTCTTCACATGTCCATATTCAGCTACGGTTTGGAAGAGCCTCACCCATAAGCTTCTTGGATCACTGTTCACAATTCAATGGAATACTCTACTTGATCTGGTTGTTGACACAAGTCAAGAAAAAGTCAAGTTATTTCTTTTGAGATATGTCTTTCAAATATCAATCCATTCAATTTGGAGAGAAAAAAATGGTAGAAGACATGGAGAACCATCGACTCATCATACTTACATCACCGAATGCATCGACAAGCAAGTACGGAATAGACTATCGATAATCCGAACCATGGGTGATTCGACTTTGGCCAAAGAAATGGAGATGTGGTTTGCCACTAGATGAGCAATGCATCAATGATTTATGTTATTTTTAATCTTAAAACACTTATATAATTTTTAAAATCTTGCTGCACTTGATGTAAAAAAGGCTTTTGAATAAATTTTACATTCTATTCAATAAAAAAAAACATGAGGCTTTTTTGGTACTATTAGTAGACCTACTTTTTTCTTTTGAGGAAATAACCACAAGTTTAACCCAAGAAGAAGACAATGAAGATAAAGATGAAGAAAAAGACGAAGCTGTAATTGAGAAACAACATAAGAGGAGGAAAACTGATAAAAGTAAGGTGAAAGTTTCTAGGAAGGAAAATAAAAACAGCGTGAGAAAGATGATTCCGAAGAAACCCTAAGGTGGATGATTGATTATAAGGACAATACGCCGGACTATCCTCCGGAAAATATATTTATCCGCGATCCTGATGCGTTGGGAGAGATTGCAGCAAACCTATACGGAAGCAGTTGACAAAGAGCGACGTGAATAAAAATCTGTATAGGCTCATGTTAAAGAAGGAGCTAAAGGAGGAGATGATGCTTAAGGTTTTGGAAAGAACAGAGAAACTTGAAGGGATTAAGGTTTCGGTGTATTGGCCAGACGGAGAGATTCATGAGATGGTGTTCAATGGAATAATTTCGTGAGGACATATAGACTCCATGAACATAGGAGTTTTCTCACTATTTGGATGTTTACACACAAAAAGACTCGTGAGATTTGCTTCACTATTGATTCCACTTGGTTTCCTCTAGACCAAGAGCTGAGTAATTGGATTTTGAAAGCTGCCTTCTAGAATCCAAATTAGGTTTTTGTGTTTGGGTGTTCTTAGTTGGATTTCTTCTTATTTTTGTTTGTTAAAAAAAAAAAACAATGTGTGTGGTTAATTAAAGCAAGTTTTCAGGTTTATAAACACAATTATAATTAAGATCTTGTGATTATATTTTTATATTATAAGAGCCAAACATAATTCCATGGAAACCTTATAATGGACAAATAAGCAAACAGTGGAGTACCTTGAATCAACAACAGTTGTTCTGCTTCAAAAAACAGAGTCATTAAGGGTTGGTTGAATAATATTAGGGAATTTTAATTGACAAAGAATTTAATGTAATTAGTTTAATTTAATAGAAAACTAGCCACTAATTAATTGTAAAAACTAAATACAAAAGGAAATTTACTTAGTTTTTTATTTTCTTTTTGGCAGCAGAAATCTATTTATTTTCCTAATACATTCATATAAATAGAACAAAAAAAGAAAGAAAACAAAACCCTAGATACATTGCCTCTTTCACAATAAAATAGAAACATGGAAAGGTAGAGAAAACTTGAGAGATCATGGCGACATCAACACAGGACATCACAAGTAGTTCAACACTAGAAAACGAAGCAGAAATACACGTGGCTGCATCCATATTAATGCAATTAAACCACGATTATCTTCAAAAAAAGTCATCAAAAGGATACGTTATAGGAGATGAGATTGCATCGACTCCATTATTACAAGTACGCCAAGCTCATCCGTCTATGAAGAGGAAAAGGGCTGATAAAACACAAGATGAGAACAGTAAAGGGGAGAAAGAAGACGATTCCGAACAAACCCTAAGGCATATGCTTTATTATCAGGACAATACTCTGGAATATCCTCCGGAAAAGATATTTATCCACGATCCTGATGCGATGGGAGATTGCAGCAAACCGATATGGAAACAGTTGACAGGTAGCGACGTGATATCAATGCAGGCTTATGTTAGGGAAGAAGCAGGTGAAGAAGATGATGCTAGATGTTCTGGGAGAAACAATGAAACTTGGGACAGAAGGGATTAGGGTTTCGGTGTATGGACCAGACAGAGAGATTTATGAGTTGGAATTCAAGAAGTGGAAGGTCAACTCAGTTTTGACTAGTCCGAAATGGAAGAAATTTGTGACGACATATAATCTCAACAAGTATTGCAATTTTCTCACTATTTGGATGTTTAAACACAAAAAGACTTGTCAGATTTGCTTCGCTATTGATTCCACTCGGTTTTCTGTATATAAAAAGTTGAGTAATAGGATCAAGAAGGTTGCAACCTTCAAGAATCCAAATTAGGATTTTGTGTGTGCGTGTGCTCTTAAGGGTTTCTTCGGATTTTTTATTTTATTTTTTTGGTTTTGTAAACCCACAAAAAAATTGGGTTACTTAAAGTGAGTTTTCAGGTTTTTTTTAACATGAATTGATTATTGATTTTAATTGTTAGAGATCTGGTGATTATATTTATTGTCTCGAAACACACGATTGATTAGTTGCTCTAATTTGATCATCAATTTTTAACATACCAAATTTTGATGATATGTTTACTCCATAAGGTTTTGTATACAAATAAAAAATGTGAAATTAATTAGGATAACTTACATATCTATGATTCAAAATATCCTGGTTCCAGAATTAGAAACAGTTTGTTTTTTGTGTGTGTGTGACTCTGTGTGCAAGCAGAATTAGAAACAGTTAATGAGTGATTCTATCAATCGATTGTATAATATTATTTCCGTTTGATCTTGCAAAACAACTTAAAAATATTCTTCAAAAAAGTTCTCATTGTAACAGAATATAGCTTCATCCTTTTTGTCATTTAACCCATTGTAGCTTACCCTTAATGTCTCCTCTATTTATCCATCTAGACATGTTTGAAGCCTTGACAACAAATCCATCCAATCTTTTTACTATGAAACTTCACTTAACCACTTTCATCTCGCACCAACTAAGAGACGCCACAGTTCCAATGCTTTATCCAACCATCATCAGCCCATGTTAGATTCATTCATCCTTATCCACAAGAATTTGTATGCAAATAAATCGTTAGTTTCCTATATTGACACTAATTATAAGCAAATATTAAGGAATTTTAATTGAAAAAAACAAATGTATGTAATTAGTTAACGAGCCACTTCTTAATTGTAAACCCCAAATACAAAAGGAAATTTATTTACCTTTTTTTTTTGGGCAGCGGAAATTTATTTACTTAATACATTCATATAATAGAAAAAAGAAAGAAAGATAAACAAACCCTAGATACATTGTATCTTCCCCAAGGAAATAGAAACGTAGGAAGATAGAGAAAACTTGAAAGATCATGGCGACATCAACAGAGGATATAACAAGTCAAAAACATCCAGAAGATGTACTAGAGGCTGCATCCATATTAATGCAACTAAACTACGATTATCTTCAAAAACTGTCACTATTACAAGTAAGCCAAGCTCATCAGAAGTCGTCTACGAAGAGGAAAAGGGTTTATAAAAAAGGGAATATGACGAAAATAAGTGTGGAGGTAGACGTTTCAGAAGTCCTGATGATGGCAATTGAGGAATGGTTCGAAATTGAACTCGATCCACGAGAGATTTTCCACATTGGTGACGTGATGGGGCGATTTAGCAAACCGATAAAGAAGCAGTTGATGATGAGCGACGTGACAAAAAATCAAAGCAGGCTCATATTATCGAGACAACAAGTGGAGGAGACGATGCTTCCTTTACTAGAAGAATCAGAGAATCCGCACGAGGAAGGGCTTGCAGTTTCGGTGTATGGACCCGACGGGGAAGTTCAGGAGATGAGGTTCGTAATATGGAATGAGGGGAAAACACCTGTCTTAACTTCGGGATGGAAAGATTTCGTGGCAAAATATGATCTCCATATGTTTTCCGATTTTGTCACCGTTTGGATGTTTAGGCATATAAAGACTCGTAAGATTTGCTTTGCTATTGACTTTACTAGGTTTCCTATAAGGCAAAAATTTAGTGGGAAGATATTGAATAAAGATTAGAGGTTTTTCTTTCTTTTTTAGGTTTTGGTTTTCTTTTTAAGGTTTTGATTTTTTTTTCCCAAAAAAACAACTAATTAGGGAGTTCTCATGGTTTTATCATTTATGTAGGGTGTTTTAAGGGAGTTTGCTTGATTATTCGATCAAAAACAAGTTCTATTTAGGAATAATTTTGTGGTTAATAATATTGGCGTTTTTTTTATTTGTTCATGAAGATAAACAAAAAGGTAAAAAAATAATGGTGGTTTTTCATTATGAGCTGATTTAAAGCAGATGGATTCAAATCCTTCTTGATCCAATCATGTGTTCGGTCATATAGACCAACATGAAGTTAACAATAGATACAAAGAAAAAAACGAACATGTTTGACATGTCTAATAACTCAATAAAAAGGTTAATTAACTTAAAGAGCTACTAAGCATTGTTATGTACTCCAGCTTCACTCACTAGTGTATGAGGGGGGGATCTATTAAGGGGAAGGTGAGGCATGTGCCCCATACTAATTATAAAATATCTCTAATTTACAACTATCAATGTTTGTTTAATTGTTCTTCTTTTTTCCTTTTTATGGTTTACTTCTTTTATGTTTTTATTTTTGCCCCATACTAATTTTTGTTCTAGATCCGCCCCATCAAAGTCAAGAACTACCTGTAAATTTCAGATTTCAGATGACTCAAAACACTACCAATAGCTACTAGGCAAGCTTAATTTATCTTACTCATTGGGTTCCAATAGTAAGATCATAATCGACATAATATTGGCAGCAACCAAACCCAGTGATGAACCTAAGTAAGAAATTAAAGGTCTATAGCTCACATTACAGGAATAATGTGTAGATAAACACATTAGATGCAAATACTTGTACTATACAAGAAAGTCAACCACAAAACAGAACTAGGAGTTGCAAAACAAGTCAGATAGCATTCTGGTGACTGACCCATACAATTACTTTCTAGGACACATACTTATATTCATATCAACATCTACAGCCTGCATCCCAATAGGTGAAAAGCATTATCTCACAAACAAAATGTGTGATTAAACATAAATCCCTGAGTTCTTAAATGGTACATTTTAGACAGTTTTACATCTCTAAATCTGAGCTTGGCTTGATTTCCACACTTATAATACTCAGCTTACAATTATAACAGTATCTAAAACATGCAAACTGGAAGGACAAATTCTGCAAATAGTTCAGAAATTGCATGCTTGAGTAGTTAAAGTGAACGAATCCAAGTTCTGTGAGTTTCGTTCCTTCCCATAACTTGAAACTAGAGTTCACAGATTCTCAAAAGTCATATCTAAAGATTCTGGAATTGATATCAGTATTTTTAGCAACAAACTCTTTATAATCAAAATGCGTCTAGCTTGAATGTTTGAGAAAAGGCTGAAAATAAGATAAAAGAAAACAGAGATTGAAACTGAGAGCAGAGGAGACGATGCAATATGTTACTTTGGAATTTTGTTTCTACCTACTAACATCCATTATTGGTATTTGGTACAAAGACTAGGAGGCACCAAAGTGATGCTTCACATGTATCAAAATTATTTTATTGCACAACAAAAGCTTTTTATTTACAATGTCAACAGTTCTATACACATAATCTTACAATTACCAAATTACAGAGACCAAAAACAAAAATCACAAACAAGATCCCAATAAGGAAAAAAAACAGGAGAAACAGAGAATCAGACAAAAACACAAGAAGAAACACACAATGCAAAATCAGTTGTAAGAAGAAGAAGAGAGCCAAGGGTGGTTAAGTGCCTCAAGAGCTGTTGGTCGTCTCAATGGATTGATCTCAAGTAGATTTCTCACAAAATCTAAGAACAATACATCAGTAATATGTAACTGATCTTCCAAGCAAGATTCTTCTGTGATTATGTATTCAACCTCATTGCTCTCCTATCACATGAAAACAACATACATGAGATTCAAGAAATGAGTCTTATAAGTCTCTTTGGTTCAAGTCAAGAGAAAGTACCTCGTTTAAGTGGTAGAGATCAAACTCTTTGGTGAAGTATTTATGTGTCTCTTGACCTTTCTCTAGCATCTCCATTTCTATAGGACCTAAAACCGCAACAATCCGAGCCAATATCATCGCTACTGCTTCGTTTGGAAACAGAACCTGATGTACACGTACACATGTTCATTGATCGATCCATGTTACTAGTTTCTACTTTATATGGAATAAAACATATAGATAAGCTATTAATGGAAACTAAACAGTACCTCACCAGAGCAGAGCTCTGCTAATATACACCCAAGAGACCACAAATCGATCTTTTCATCATATGGAAGCCCAAGAATCACTTCAGGAGCTCTATAGGAACGTGATTGTACATACAAACACAAGTTGTCAGAGCGGAAACAACTGCTTCCAAGATCAATGATTTTTACCGCGCATTTTTTGTAACTCTTGATCAGTATATTCTCAGGTTTGAGATCACAATGTATGATTCCTAGTCCATGAAGGAACACAAGCGCATCCAAACACTGACGTGTTATAACCTGAGGAAACAAAAACATCAATAAAGGCCTTTTTCGGGTCAAGGAAACAAGTCAACAACTAACCTGAAGTCTGCTTAAGTTAAAGTATGGTTCTCCTCCAGAATCTTGGTTAAATTTCTGGAATTCATACAAGTTTGCTCGGAGAAGTTCACAGACAATAAACAGATGTTCCTGTCACATATCCTCAAGAATTAGAACTCCTTTAAGAGAAATTTTCAACCGAGAACTTTTTATGTCTTTTCCAGATCTTTTTACCTGGTGGTAGAAGTAATCATAGAGGCGTAAGATGTTATGTTCATCAGCAGGATCATGCTTATTAACATGTTTCAAGAGCTTGATCTCATCTAAACTCTGATCGAAGAAATCTTTATCGTTCTTGATAATCTTGAGGCAAACATCAACTCCGTTGTATAGATCCTGCGCCTGAACCACCTTACTAAATGCTGCTGAACCAATGTATTCAGTAATGTAGTATCTTCCTCCAATCACAGTGTTTATCACGATTGGTAGATCCTTGTTCACTTCGAATCCCGTCCTGTAACAATTAAAAATTTTCATCTTTCTTTTTATTTATAATCATATATATATAAATGAATCATACCTGTTTTTCCAGTGAATGATTCTAAGATCAAATACTTCATATTCATCTTCAACATCAACCTCTTCTTCATCTGTTACATTCACCTGATCATCACTGATCTTTAAATCCTCTTCAAAGCTAAACCCATCAAGCTCAGTTTTATCATCCACACCAATGTAATCTTTAGACTCATCCTCATCCTCATCTTCCACATTGTTAAGAAGAAAGGGCTTCTTATCTAAGTAATCAAGACTTGCTTCGGTTCGAGACCCTTCAGATGATGATTTATCATAGACACCAATCACATTCTCGAATTCGTTATCTGTGATGAACTTATCTTGTGCAGTTGCAGGACAGATGAAGAAATCAGATTCTCTAAATGCAGGAGACATGAACTCATCTTCATCTTCGTTCTCATTATGCAAGTAAAACTCACTCCACTCAGGATGTGTACGAGCTGTTCCAAATTGAGACTGTTCATCAGATGATGAACCATCTCCGTATGGATTCACAAACTCTGCATTTATCCATAAATCTTTTCAATAACTCAATCTTTAAGCTTCGATTTTGTGGTAACTTAGATCAAGAAGAAGAATATATCGAATCAAGATTTGTATATTTAGCAAATTCAATCTTATCTATCTTACCGGAAGAAGAACAGAAGCCAGAAGTGGAAGAGTCCAAGCTGACAAACTCGTCGTTGGAAGAAGAAGACTTAGACACATTACCGCCGGAATCAGAAGGACGAGAACTCGCCGTGATTTTGATCGGCGGCGGGATCGGGAATACAAACTTCTCGAAATCGAAAGAAGCGAGTTGGTTTTTCTCGTTGATATCGTCTCTCAAAGCAGATTCCGCCTCTGTTAAACCGTTTCTCCGGAGAAACGCAAGCACAGATTCCACATCAACCGCCATGGACAAACCACCGTCACGAGAGTTTCAAAGCAACGAGACAGAGAGAGAGAAAAAAAAAAGAAAGAGCAAGTTGCAAACTTGTAATCAATCACGTGATTGAGAATGGAGTAAAACTAAAACCCATTGATGATGATAGCTAAGTCTCGTCGCATATTGTGATGAGTGATCTTAAATCTGTGATCTTCTTCTTCTTCTTCATCTGATTCTACTTCTATCTGTTGGCTCTGTAGGACCAAAGCTAACAATAACGGACATGGTGCGATGTCTTGTCTTACCGGTTTTTTTTTTTTGGGGACGAAAATTTCTCAAAGGTTTCTTCTTCAGCGTACGGGATTGATAGGTTTCAACGTTCGGGGTTTTTTTACCTTGCTGACACTTGTACTAATTATCCTTTGACACGTGTAAATGATATCACTGTTTTGGCATATTTTGACTTTATTTTATAAATCTTGGAACCGACGGAGTTTTTAACATTTTTTTGTCTTGTATTGGGACAAATCGAATTCAAAAGTATAATAAATTAATGAAAAAAAGAAAAATCTTTCAGATGATTGCTATTATTTTACTTAAAATCTCTAAATCTTCCATTGTAGTATTTATTTAATTCTGTAAGAAAGCGTAGACCATCATTACTTACCTAATCACAATTTCTCTAAAGACTTTTCAACGTTACAAGAAGTTGGAGTTTAATTTTAGTTTTGAGAAGTGTAATTGTCTGGTCCATATAAGTAAGTAGCTGAGGCACGAGTCACACGACAAATCAATTTCACACGGATGAATATTCTTCAAAACATATCGTGAATTTGGGAGATGGAAATATTAACTTGTAGTCTTGTACAAAGTACAAACAAATAAAAAGAGAAATCCTTGTATTTATATTTCCAACAATTCACAGGAGATGTTTTATTTTCCCTCCTTTGCTTTTTTACCTCTGTCTTTTTCTATTAAAGTATTTCCCCATGCCTTTTTAAGCCACATTACTACAGAAATTGAACGTTGTAGTTGTACAGACGAATTCAAGTAAAGCAGAATAAAGACAACAAAAAATAAAGTTGACAGCTGAAAGGCAAACTGAAGATCCGTGGAACCATAGAATCATGTTTTATTACGCGATTTGTGGACAACTTTTTTTTTTTTTGTTAACATGGAATCAGGAAACTTGGACAGGTACAATTTGATCCGGTCTGAAACTATAATAATACAGGCAAGTTTACCAAGTTTTAACTCTTCTATAATTATTTTACCAAGTACCCACACCGAACCGAGAGTAGCCACAATCATTATGGATTGTGTTAAAAAATCATAATTTGTTTGCTTGAGGTCGAAGATAGTTCACACACTTCACACATATCAATGAATCCGAGAGTTACTATTGTTTTATTTTATTTAGAACTGGCTAAAAGGATCCAAATTATGCCCACGAGACTTGACTAATACACAAGTGTAGTAGATATGTCTGATAAGCATAAAAAGAAAGCCTTAAAAACAAAGGATTTGGTACGACGTCCATGTGGTGGGTGACTAATCATGGTTTTACCAGTAGCTCTATAGTGGTAAACAATCATAATTATTAAATATTTTTTCTATAATTGACCTCAACCCCACCAACTACCATTATTTGGTTTTTTTTCTCAGCAAAGCCGATATATTGTGTGCCCTATATCAACTTTTCCACGTGACCACATTTTCAGTAACTTTTTTTTTTTTCTGCCAAAGAATTTAGGGATGATTTTGCTATTTGGAAATTAATTTATTCATCATATATATTCTCTAGTCTATAATGAGAATTTCCGGTTGTATCTAGACACAAGGAAAAAAATAGATAGAATAACTATGAATGGACTTATCCAATCTGATCATGTCTGGATGCTATGTAGCACCTCAGTTGAACCAAGGGCTTATTTGTTTTTTGTTTTTTTTTTAATGTATTCCATTTTCATTCAACACAAACGGTTTGTCAAGCATTTGTAACCTTAGTCGGCATGTATCTTTAATTGAAAAACTAGCGTTTGAAGAAATTAATTTTTGTTTTTGTAAAATGTTACAATACATACGTTTATATATAGTAGAAAATTCAATGTTTTAACGATGTCACACTTACAAGTTTTCAATGCAGAAATCGACATTTGATCAAACTTTACAAGGATATCGACCAACTTTTCTATAGACACATTTCACGTTATTTGAATGGGCGGACATATGAAATTTCCAATGTAATTTTTTCTTGGCTGAAAATAACATGTTGTGCATATTGACCCGTTATTTTTGTTTACAACTTTTGACTTTTGTTTTAATCAGGGGGTAAAAAAAAAACTTTCGGCTTTCGTGACTAAACTATAGTGAGTGCTCATGACCATATAACAGTAATGGGCTTATATTAGTTGACAAAGGGTTTCTGATTCAGGCCCATAGATATTGCCCTTATTTCTCTTGTTCGTATTATGTTACAAGATTATTAGATTCGAAGGACAAGTAAAATTTAAGCATGAGAAATAAGAGTTTTAACCTGGTTTGAACCAGTCATTACAAAGTGACAAGCTTTTACTATTCATAACTAAGAACGGTACAAAGAGGAAACAGAGCCGTGAGAGGGTAGAATTAACCTGGTTTGAACCAGTCATTAGGGTGAGAAGGACCAGCTTCCAAAGACATGGTCCTGGTGAAATGGCAAATGGCTCAGTGAAAATGGTGAAAGACTTGGGGGAGAATGATGATGGGAAAAATAAATTTATCAAAAAAGAATCTGATGGGACAAAGGGAGTGGATGTGATACTATTTGAGGATGGGGGGTCTGAGATGGGTGAAGAAGTGAAAATATGATCATCTAAGTAGGAGAATCCTCAGATTTATTTTTCATGTGAATTCCACAGAAGTCAAATATTCTAGAATCAAACCACTAGACTACAAATTAATACACATATGTAAGTCTGACCAAGATGGACTATTAGAGAAAAGAAAAAACGGGAGTAAGACCACTAAGTACAATCATTTCCCCCATTTTTTGGCTTAATCTTTTTTACTTTGTCACCATAATAGTACAAATTAATATTCAAGCCAAGTAGTCTTTATCAAGTCACTACGGGACTCCCACTCATGGTCAGTCATGGAACAAACTATTTTACGTGTCATGCAGAAAATAAACCCATCCACAATATGATATGTTATTTTGGTCAAAGGTTTTGCTTTTCTAAAAGTGAAATAAAAGATCTTCCGACCTCCTCTCGAAACTGATCATAGTTAGCTCTGATTTTCAAAATCATCGCTGTTAAATTTTGTTTTATTTACAGAATGCGTCACTCTTGTCATGGTTGTTAATGAATAAAAGCAAGTTGACAAGAGAAAAGAAAAAAGGAGTTTTATGATGATGATTCCATGTGACAGTGTATATATATAAACCTCCAATATGCAATAGTGAATTGATATTTTGTAGCCATTTGCGTCATTTTTCGTAAGATCATATGTCACCATTTTCAATATAAAAGCTAAATGTAATGTACATTTACTATACCTATGTTGTAGGTTGGTGAAAGTTAATTTCAGTGCACATCACTCTTTTAATCAATTTCTTTTCAAAATTTATTTCAGATTTTTTTCTTCTTTTGAGACTCCACGATATTAGTGTCATTCCACTATTATCAATCAACATGATATGTCTTAAGATGGTATGATGAAACTGAAGTGTACAATTAAATGCGAATATTTATGCCAAAATATTGAAACTGATGTTGAATTATGCAGATGGTTCCATCGAGTACAGATGTTACATATCCTAGGGTCACAGTTTACCATATATGAAAAGGCAAAGAAGAAAAGGAGAGAGAACATAAGTGTACCAGAAATGGGAAAAGTAAAGATGCCAAGTGGAGCTCGTGATTTGTTCTTTAGGGCTCGTGATTATAGGGTCCCCGTGATCGTATATCAACAGTCTTGATTCTGCTCGTAGTGGGTTTGGTCTTTGTTATTGGTGTCTTGTCTCCGTCTCTCTCTTTTATCAAATTAAACCAATAGAACAAAATGCAATTACCTATGCTCTACCACCCAATTGAGTAGTAGACCCGCTCTTATTTTTATTATGGACGATCAAATATTCCATTTCTTTTACATGTTTTAAAGTTTTTTCAAGATTGTTTTTATGATTATCATAAGTAAAGTTTATTAATGTTTTGTTGTTTTACACCTACTATTCCTTTTTTATTATTATTATTCATTTTGATATATGAGTAATCATCTAGCACATAAAAATTTCATCATGTTTACTAATTACACATTTTTCTAACCTATGAAAGGCATAATAACCTTTTATTAGATGTTTTGCTTCAATATTATTTTTTTTAATTTTTTTATAATTCAGAGTAGATATCAGATCTATAGAAAAACCCAGACTAATTTTTTAGGGGAGTTGTAACCCACGGATAGACCCACTCTCCAGCTATTTAAATTGACTGAAAGTAAGGACCTATATCCATGTAGCTAAATAGAATGATTTAGAAAATTATTTGGTTGAGAGGAATCGATCGCTAACTTACACTAACAGGGCAATTCCTCCTCAAATAGAAACCACTAGATCACCACCACTTAGTTTGCTTTAACTTTTTATTTGTTATTGATAATAAATAACGTATAGCCGCCAAAGAAAAACATCATCTTATCCTTGTAATATTTATTTGTGCAGAAAGAACTTTGAATCAAAATATTGAAAAGCAAAAGAGAGTCCCGTCGTTATACTTTCGACAAGGAACAAGCCCCTTGAAATTTGATTCATAATTTTACCAAATCTTCTTTTGGAGATCAGTTTTGCAAACAGGACACTAAAGACCCACACAAATTGTAATCGTTTCTTTAAATTCTCTAATTTCAACAAAAATACAGCTTACACATATAATGGCAACTTCATCATTTCAATAATCTAATATTATCTCACATTGCCCCCCACCCTCCTCAATGGATTGACCGACCCTTCAGATCTCAACTTTTCAAAATTTCATTCTTTCCTCTCACTATCTTTTTCATTTCATTTTTGAACTTTTTGTTTTGTCTTTTTATAGGTGTTGCAATTATTTTGTCGACGGAGTGCAATAGTATTATTGGTTCTCAATTGAAGATTTGATTATCAACCAATTTTAAAAGAATTACTAACGATATACCATTCGCATGATGGCCTTAACTCATCTGGAATTCCAAGAATAGCACTACAATTTGGGCAAGGACTCAAACTCAGTAGTTTTATCATGTGAATTTTTGTTGTTGTTAATAACATGTATTATACGAATTTGAACTCGGATAATAACACCGCAACAAAACTATCATAAACCACTAATTAAGGTATGGCGTCATGGTTTCATGGATATAAAAAATATATCAAAAATCTGATGTGATGCACATTTACAAAGAAAATTGTGTCAATTAGTGTTTTGATGTACTAACTAAAGATGGATAAAACATTAAAGGCCACCAATGCGACACCTATCAGAAAAACGACATATTTGAAGATGGAATACATTACAAAAGGAATTGTTGAATCAAACTCCATTGGCAAAATGTGTCCATCTGTTCATACTCTTTATTTTTTCTTTTATTTTTCCCCACTACACTTTCATATAGATTGAATATTCACCATTCATCCTTTGCTATTCGATTAGCCATGCCACCCTTTCATTGTCGGCTCAACAGTGATCTCAACGAGATACGTTCGGACCTGAACATCTGGACTTTAAATCAGATTCGACGACATAAGTTGACTACTAGTCAACTCTAACTCTTAGTCTAACACTATAGAGCCAAAGGAATGATGATAGTTATGTTTTTTTCTTTTTTCCTTTTTTGGGGCTCAAACGTACTTTATTATTTGATTATACGAATACATGTGTTTTATTTTATCAGCCAATAAGGATCTTAAAATGTTAATAATAAAAATATATGTTTTTTATTATGATTATGATTATGATTTATGAATTCCATGCTAAAAATCTATTACGCTATTCTTCTTCCGGGATTGCTTCATCAAAACCAATTCACTCAAATCTGAAGCAAAACCTTGAATCTATTGTAACAAAAATATGAACATATATAACTCTTTTTTGTTTCTAAATCAACTCAACGCTTAAATCAAATTGTGGTGTTCCGAATGAAGAGAATAAATGTTTTGGCGACTCCCTTGTGAGCCAATAAGATTAGTCGTCCCAATAAAGAAGTTGCATAACTCATCCAACACCGCAGTTAAGAGCAGTGAAAAGCCGGGGCAAAAGAAAACAAGACAATTTCGACAATCTGAGATGGTTCATAGGCCACAAACCATGTCTATGGCGTAACCAGTGAAGTTCCAAATTGAGTTAACTATAGGATTTTGTCATATTTTTTGAGAAAATAAAGTAAAAGGAGTTGAATATATTCAATGCGAGAAAGTCAACTTTATTATTCACTTAAACCATTTTTTTTAATTTGATCAAATAAGTTTTTTTTTAAATCAATGTCATATTCTTCTTGGTGTATACATGCTCCGAAAACGTCAACTAGGATATTGGTTCCCTAAAGAAGATACCTTCACTTTTATTGGAAAAAATATCTCTCATGTGACACATTCATTGATTTGTAAAAAGCTGTCGTATGTGAATTTCTATGATTGTGAAAAAAGAATAGTTTTTGTTTTTTTTTTACTTTAGATAATGATGTATACACTATGATAACATTGCATCAAATATGAATGGATTGGCCAGGTATAAATTTTATTTGTGGTTTTACCTCAAATTCATACTCTTAACAATCTATTTTTTTGGATTAAGTTTAAGCTTTTTGCTAATTAAAAATTATGTTTTACGATCCATCCTTTTTGTTGGAGTAGTAGTCTAGAATCGTGACTGATTAATGCTTTTACGAGTAATTACTTTTTCTTATCACCGTCGGAACTTACTTCAAATATTTTTTCATATATATATATAGAAATTCACCCCCCTCCAACCCCAAAAAAACCTATTGAGTGATAGATATTGATGACGGTCTTAATACGAAATAAAAGTATATGACAAAGAGCTAGAAAGAATAATGGTTATCTCCTATAACAAAATTTGGATGAAATTACTTTATAAATGTGAATTATATGGATGACTTGACTATTCACATAACACAAAAAGGTACCAAAAAGAAGAGAAACAAAATTATTCCAATCAGTGATAGATCTTCAAAGGAAAGATTCTCATTCGCGCAAATATTTGCTGGAAAAAAAGAGTAAAAGTCTTATAATATTCTATAAATTATTTTGTTGATGTTCCCTTACGAATCAGTATTCAGTACAAAAATGTCTGGCACATATAATCTTATAGAAGATAAGTAGTTGTCGAAATTTCATAGGGCTACAATGGCTTAAGCTAGTGAGAAATTGACACCTGGCCCATCTATATCCATCTGGGTTCGCTAAGGCCAAGCTTTTTTTTTCTTATGTGAATCATGTAAATTTTTGTTTTTTTTAGTTTTCATGTCCAGATTTTATTGAATCAGAACTTATAAACTATGATCAAAAAGAACAAAAAAGCAAAGAAGCCCTTGAATATAAAGAGACTATTACCTAACACATACAAGAAGCCTTACAGCTAAATATAGAATAAGATTGGAGCAAATGATTGGAGATGTCCTTAGACTCTATTATAGAGTAATATTTGCTTCAATTTACTCTATATATCACTCTAAAATAGAGTAAATGATAATATTACTCTATATATAGAGTAACTCTATTTTATCCTCTATATTTTGTTCTACAAAATAGAGTAACTCTAAAATAGAATACATTGGAGATAAACTCTACTCTATTTTAAAATTACTCTATTTTAAAGTAAAATAGAGAAATGCATTGGAGATGGTGTTAGCCACACTTGGAGATGGTCTTAGCCACACTAAGTGGTAGAGTTTACCACACTTAGAATCATGTAAATTGTTATAAAGTATAAAGTTTTGTTATACATGAGCGATTATATATTATTGCGAAACTCTTGAAAAGTATGGTATTTGGATGGGTTCAGGTAGTGAAAAATGGTTTCTAATTACACAACAATACATTCTGAGTTATTTAGTCCGAGGTTAAGGTCCATTTCCTTAGTTTATTCAAACGTGTGCTTCAAAAAAATTGAATACTTTTTAGAAACTTTTGCAGAATCTTTTTTTTTTTCCGAGAAACATGGTCACGCAAAGATTATGGTAATCTAAGCCATAGCAACAACAACAAAATTTCTTTAACAAACAAAAAATATTATATGGAGAATGAAGATGATGCATATGGATTTGCAAATATTGTCTAATCTCCAAAATATTGTGGAGAATGGAAAAAAGAGAAACATATATCTTAGATATGAAAAAAAAAGAAAAGAAAGGGATAGAGAAAGTGATGAAAGGTTAAGTATGTGGTGAAAAATAGGGTTCCCTCATCTCATTTGTCTCTTTCAAACTTTATGATGCAAAGCGACCCTTCTTTTCTTTCTTTTACTGTTATCGTTCGTGTCACTTTCTTTTTATTAATTTCATAAAGTCGTATGATCGTACCCATTGTTTTTATTTTGCTCCGACATGACCGACACTGATCTTTCTATATCTTTCGGTAATAAATGTTATAGGATTCCTTTCTCAGAGTACATCATTTGTATATATCTACTTTTTCGTTAGCATTATTCAATAATAAAATAGTGGAATATCAAAGATTATTACATATTTATCATCTTTGGTCCGAGATATTTCAAATGAAGATGATTACATATTAATCTCTTTGGTTATACGGTTAGAAATACTTTATTTGATTTCCCAAGAACTAGCTAGGATGAAGTCCGTGGATTGCGTTGATAGAATAGTGTATTGGATTCACAATTTGGCTATAATAATTTAACGAGAGCCCTTGAGTCCAAGTCTCCAAGAAGTAGAATGTGTTGAATTCATATTGCTACCTACTTTCAAAAACAGTCACATCGTAGAGTTTCGAGTATTTGTATCAAATGAGATATTTTTTCTCTATAGTATTTGGAGATATTTAATACGTGGTTAAAATTCTTTAAGCCAAAAAATAAAATAAAATAATTTGACTTGAACACGGCAAGTTCAGATTAATGATCTAAAGACAAGCAACAAGAATCTGAGTATCCATCCATCCACCTGTTCTTGTTCGATTCCAAACTCACTTTCCCTGCCCCCTCGTGTCTGGGTCCCATCTATATGGGTCCCACCTTTGAGTCCACTCAACTAACAACAGTGTATCCTCTCCTTCTTCTTCTTCTTCGATAAATAAATTTATTTCCCGTTACATTTTCTTATTACAACAACTACCCAAAAAAAACAAATCCCCCGAAAATAGTAAAATAATTTACCTGAGACTCAATTTCTTTAAGTTTTTTTTTTTTGTTTTTCTCTTTTAATTTAACTTTTATTTAAAATTTTTGATTTTCGAGTATTTATTTATGGTCGTCGGCGATGCCAACGGCGGTGAATGTAGCGAAGCAATGCTTAACGGCGGAAGCAGCCTACGCGTTAGAAGAAGCAGTGAACGTGGCACGTCGACGAGGTCACTCACAAACGACGTCGCTTCACGCCATCTCCGCTTTACTCTCTCTTCCAACCTCCGTCTTACGCGACGCTTGTGCTCGTGTTCGAAACTCTGCTTACTCTCCTCGTCTCCAATTCAAAGCTCTAGATCTTTGCCTCAGCGTTTCTTTAGACCGGATCCAATCGGGTCAACAACTTGGATCCGATGATCCACCTGTCTCGAACTCTCTCATGGCTGCAATCAAACGATCTCAAGCTCACCAACGTCGTCTCCCTGAGAATTTCAGGATCTATCAAGAGATGTCGCAGAATCAGAATCAGAATTCGAATTCACTTTCTTGTGTGAAAGTGGAGCTTCGTCAGCTGATTCTTTCGATCTTGGATGATCCGGTTGTGAGTCGGGTTTTTGGTGAAGCGGGTTTTCGGAGCTCCGAATTAAAGCTTTCGATTATCCGACCTATTCCTCACCTTCTCCGATATTCATCACAACAGCCTCTGTTTCTCTGTAACGTAACCGGGAATCCTGAACCGAGTCCGGTTCGATGGGGTTTCAGTGTACCAAACCGGAATCTCGGTGGCGATTATTTGGATCATCATCATCAGAGGATAAGCGCGGTTTTCATGAGGGAGAAATGTAGAAATCCTCTGCTTGTAGGTGTATCGGCTTACGGTGCACTAACCGGTTTTTTAAATTCGCTGGAAAAAAACCGAACCGATGGGATTCTCCTCCACGGTTTAACCACCGTTAACATCGGTTCAGAAATCTCCGATCAAATAACCGTCAAATTCGATAAAACTTACACCGACACGAGATTTCACGATCTTGGGAAGCTAGCTGAGCAAGGTTCAGGACCTGGATTAGTCTTGAACTACGGAGATCTGAAGGTTTTCACCGACGGCGACGGAAACGTACCGGCGGCGAATTACATCGTGAGTCGGGTTTCGGAGTTGTTGCGGAGACACGGGAGAAGAGTGTGGTTGATCGGAGCAACGGTGAGCAACGACGTTTATGAGAAGATGGTGATGAAGTTTCCTAATGTGGAGAAAGATTGGGATTTACAGTTACTCACCATCACCACTCTTAAGCCTTGTTTGCCTCACCACAAATCCAGGTTTTTTATTCCTCCTCTCTCGCCGCGTTCAGATTCTTAAATCATTTTGATCGCTTTTTAACGAAGAGTTTTTGTATCACGGTTTGGGATTTCGCGCGTTAAATCTACATGTTTAGGTAGATTTTAAAAGTCCAATCATAAAAACTATATATAACTTTTATAATATAATAACTTTAAGTATATGAATGATGTTTGAAAAAATACTTAAGTATATGAATATAAGTGATCGGATGTCGAAGTTTTAGGTTTAAGATCCATCGCTTGTTTAACAAGTAACTAGATAAGTGATTGAAATTCTAATTGTTTGTCTGACAGTATTGTAAACTCAAACCGCTGAATGTTTAACCATTTATAGTAAGTATTGTCTTCTACTTAAAAACCTTTAATAAAAATTCAAAAACATGTAACATGTAACATGTCACATCTAAAACAGTTTAATCTGATA
Source organism: Cardamine occulta (assembly GCA_028015245.1). Taxonomy (NCBI): domain Eukaryota; kingdom Viridiplantae; phylum Streptophyta; class Magnoliopsida; order Brassicales; family Brassicaceae; genus Cardamine; species Cardamine occulta. The sequence goes on from CM051374.1 coordinate 20,902,256, forward strand.
TACGACCTAATAATAGCTTCTTGTTGATATTTTTCGACTAATTTCTTCACTTTATTAACAATTAGATTTTGTTTTTTTTTACTATAACTAATTTAAGATTTCTTGATCTTTGTTGTTTCGGATAAACAATCTAACTGTTTTAAATTTATGTAAAAAATAATTTATGTGTTCGTTTCTTATGTTTATAATTCACATAATATTCGTCAACAAAAAAAATCATCAAAATTATCTTATTGTAGAAAATAGAAATATCATATTTACTTCTTCTTTTTTTTTGCGTTTTTGACCATTGGGTTTACAATTTCTACATGATATTTGATAGAAACACTAGAACATTTTATTTTTATGACAAATACAATGGTTTAACAAGTAAATATAACAGTGGCAAAGATTCAGAACAGGGTGTCATCTGAATGTAAAAACAGAGCAGTGATGTACAATTTGAATTCTAGATTTCTCTCTTGCATTAACTTTATGAGTGTATTTCTCTTCTTTTTTCTTCTCTATACAATTGTCTTACATGATGTTGTAATTGAATACAGTTTGATGGGATCATTTGTTCCATTTGGTGGATTTTTCTCAACTCCTTCTGACCTGAAACTACCCTTCTCCGGTTTCGACAAGGAAATCACCGGACCGGTTTCTTCAGTATCCGATCAGACCCAATCTACCTTGCCACCTTGGTTACAGATGACCACAAGAATCGATTTAAACCAAAAATTTGGTGCCAAGGTCGGTATACCATTTCGTCTCCTAATTTGTATAATTCTTTCATACTCGCTAGTCGCTAAAGTAAGTTTCTTGGACTACAAGTTTTCACTGTGTTTTGTTAATTTCAACGTGTATTTACATTCCCTCAGTGCAGACCAAAGACGGGTTGGAATCGGTTTGTGGAAATAAGTCCACGAGCAGTGCTTCTGCATCAACCGGTTCAGCTAAATCGGTAACGACTGATCTGAATCTAAGGACATGTTCTGTCACCACAGGATCTAGTCTCAAGAAGCATTTGGATAACAAAGATTCTGCTCAGCAACAATCTGTGTCCTCCTCTTTCTTGGATCATCCAAGGGACCTCAACGCAGAGAGCTTCAAGATTATTTACAGAAGATTAACTGATAGAGTTTCAGGGCAAGATGAGGCTGCTGGAGTTATCAGCTGCGCATTGTCACAACCGCCTATGAATAGCACTCGAAGAGATGTTTGGCTCAATTTGGTTGGACCTGATACCGTAGGCAAGAGGAGAATGTCCCTTGTGCTTGCTGAGATTGTGTATCAAAGTGAACATAGATTTATGGCCGTTGATCTTGGTGCTGCGGAGAATGGAATGGGCGGTTCTGATGATCCGATGCGGATGAGAGGAAAGACGATGGTGGATCATATCTTTGAGGTGTTGTGTAGGAATCCTTTTTGTGTGGTTTTCCTTGAGAACATTGAAAAAGCGGACGAGAAGCTGCAGATGAGCTTGTCAAAGGCTATCGAAACTGGGAAGTTTATGGATTCGCACGGGAGAGAAGTCGGTATTGGAAACACCATGTTTGTAATGACTTCAAATTCACCAGAAGATTCCGGAACAACAACCTCTTATTCTGAAGAGAAACTATTGAGAGCCAAAGGCAGGCAAGTTGAAATATGGATTGAAACTGTATCCATGTTACCAAATGTGAGATTGGTTTCAGGTCCGAGCTCGGTGAACAAGAGGAAGTTAACTGGTTTAGGAAAAATTCAGGAGAAGAAAGAGACTGTGGAGACCGGAAAACGGTTGAACAGAACAACTAATGGAGTTCTTGATCTGAACCTTCCGGCTCAAGAAACCGAAACCGAGGAAACAAATCAATGCGAAAAGAACACAAGCGTTTGGTTAATGAACTTGAAGAATCACGACCGTCTCATTGAAGTTCCTTTCAAGCCTTTCAAATTTGACGTACTAGCTGAAAGAATCAAAAATAGCGTAAAAGAAATTTTCGACAAGTGCGTGAGACCTGATTGCTTGCTGGAGATAGATCCAACGATCATAGAACGATTGTTAGCGGCTGTTTATTTCGTAGACAGTAGAAAAGATATCTTCAAAGAGTTGATGGAGAAAGTAATGGCACGAGTGTTCTTGAAAGTTAAAGAAAGGTATGAAATCACTACAAGTTGTGTAGTAAAAATGATTGGTCGAGATCTTGACATTTTTCGTGAGGATCAAATGGACTTGTTCCTTTTAAAATCTCAGTAGGTTAAAAGAGAGCTTTATTTGGAAAGTGTATCATATATATAAGGTAGAGTTAGTAACAGGTATTATTTGTCCTTTTGTGTTGCCATACTATCTATAATGTGTGTTATGATATATCATGTAGCTGTGAGTGGGTCGTTCTCCTTGTTTATATGTATAAGTTTCTGTAAATTATAAGTTATTTCCTTTCATATTTTCAATCCAATGATAATTAGCGTTTTATAAATTGGGACCTATATATATTACTATTTGGACAAAAAATATTAGTATAAAAAAGCACAGGATCAAAGATATCAAATATTTTTACTAATGATCAGATATTGGTAGCAAAGAAATAAAGGAAAAAAGAATCAAAACATTACGAATTAGTTTATGAATTTTAGAAGCTATTAAACAGTTGCTCTCTTATTGTGGTCTATACTGTATATTTGTTTCTTTTTACCAAGTTCTAACTACGAAGGCTTTTTTTTTGCTTCGGGCTTATAGCCCACACTAGTATCCCCACTTAAAAGAAATGGATTGAATCCTTCTTATGCACGAAATAAATTCTTAAGGACACAGCCACCCAAAACGGCTTTTTTCTTCTTTCATTTTTGTTTGTGTTCGGCAATTACCAAGGTTTTTACATTTGTGAACATCACTGAATTTTGGTATTTCTTTATTTGTTATATGATAGGGGCGACCAATATTAATGTCATAAGAAAATTGTTGAACATCACTCGGTGACTAGGTCCACAATCTGATCTAATCTGCTGACGAGTTTTGGGAAATATTTTGAACGCAAACACAGAAAATTATATCACTTACTATAATAATAAGTTGACCATATAACTAAAGAACCAAATTTGACCTGAGAATCGTAGCTTAGTCTTTATTCTTCCGAGTACTTTCTCTTCAAACCTTCTTTCTCAGCATCTGTATATATGACCCAACTTGCTCTAAAACAAATGATACCTCTTCATGGAAACAAAACGGTGCACATAATTTTTAGATAAATAAAGGATGTCAAAATATAATGGTTAGAATTCGTATATATCAGTCTAATTGATAATATGATTTATTATTATCAATAATTTATTGATAAGGATTGGAAATTTCCAGCGTATGTTAAGGTAATTATGAGTGTTTACTTATTAGTGTGAACATAAATGTAGTTTTTGAGAAAAAGACAATATATAAATAGTGACAACTACATTTTCTTAAATTTTGTTGATAATCTGTGAAAGAGAGCTAATTATTCTTTTCATAGCCACGAGAACGTTGTTTATTTAAATTAAATAGACAGACTTCTATTGAATTTATTATTTTTGTTGAATATTATAACTTAGTTTGCAAAATAGATCGTACTAGGCAAACTCGTTAAATAGAGAATATAATCGTAGAAAAGTAAAAGAACAACGAGGAGTAAGTCAAATGATGAAATCGAACGGACTAATCCATTATGTTTTGTGTGAATGAAATTAAATTAAAAAGGAGAAAAGATAAGTGAATATTTAATAATTATTTTTGTGAAAAAAAGTTAAAGGTTTTGTTTAATAGTATTAGCAAACAATAACAATTAAGGAAATGGGAGAAAAAGTAGAAGCGGGCGGCCAAGTGAAGACATTCTCTGTCTCCCACCCAAACACCATAGAGGAGAAGGCGTGCTTGACTTTCTCTCTTTCCTTCTCCCTCCACTCGCTTATCCTTGCGCGTGTTCCTCACTCTCTTTAACATAATCATTCAATGTTTGATCGCTGCTAACATATAAATCTAGATTAATTGCAGACCATTAAAATAAGGATAAGCTTAACTAACTATAAGAGCAACTCTAGATAATTAAGTTTGATCTCTATTTATTGTTTGTTTACTATCTTGATTTCGATATCGCATCATTCTTCTAAAGTATGGATGTATGTTTTTTTTGATTAACTATACCAAACAAAGCATTAAGAACATGTATTTGTTATAAATAGATCATGAACATATATTTAACTATTTAAGATTGTCGCTTGTAGTTAGTTATAGTGATCTTTAGAAAATACTTAGTAGAATTATCAGTAGCTCACGTGCAAATGAAAGCGCGTGTTACAGTAGTCGCGTGTAGAAAAGAAGGGTTACCTGCTAAGTCGGTCGATTTGATAGAATGGTGGGGTCCCTTACACATCCCCAACTCCATTATACTCCACATATGTTTTGATCTCTCTTTTTTTATTCCTTATCTTATTTTAATATATATATATATACAAACAGTTATTAATATCTTAGGATTAATATATTAGGGTCTGTTGGAAAATACAAATATTTCTTAACATCTTAGTATAATTTGCCCATACATTTTTTTGGACACAAAAACGCATATCCATGCAAAAATATGAAAGCATCATGCAGATGAAAAATATAGTAGATCTCGTCAGATATTAAAATTTAATGTCTTTTGAAATTTGAACTATCTTGTCCAGATATACATAACTATTGTGTAATCATGTCTTTTAGTCATGTATCCAGCTCAAAGCATGCAGATAATTTGATAACACATACAACAAATAGGGAATGATATCAATGAATAGTAACAACAACAATTAAATTTTGGGTTATTTTTTACTCTGGGTTTGAATATAATAGGATCTCTGATCTCCTGGATTGAATTTACCGGAAGGGTAAGTTAGTTTCGCTTTGATATTATTATTCTTTGTATAATGAAAACAAAGTTTATTTTTTTGTTAAATAATCAAAACAAAGTTATTGATTAGGAATTATGTTGGTCATATACAATACCAACAATGGTTTCTGTTGTACAATAAATCCAAATGAATACACTAATCTAGCATTGTATCTAGAAACTTTTAACCGAAACAAGGTGTGATCTAGAAACAATAAATTAATCCGGATGAGACTTTTTCTTATAAGTGATTAAAATGAGCATGGTTTATTTCCCCTTCAAGGAACTTGCTTTTGATCATTTTTAAAAATATACATTTTGAAAAAATCAATGAGATAGAAGAAGGATATTATATTATACTATTTGATCAAAACAAAAATACTTAAAAATGTGAGTATAAGAGAGTCAGCAAAACAGCGACGTCCTTACCTTTTAAAAGTTTCCCAGTTTTGACTTTTGACCTAAACTATGTCTAAGAGGAAGAGAAATAAACAATGGAATTTAATAAATAAATAAAAAAGAGAAGACCGAGAAAGGTAGACGAAAGAAAGAGCACACCTTCCTCTCTCCTTCTTCGCAACCAAGTTCCTTTTAAAAGCAGCCTCTCATTTCTCATTTGATCCTTCTTCTCAAACCCAACCACTTCTCTCTACTTCTCAAAATCCCAAAGTTTCAATCTTTTCTTCTCTAAACCCTCAAAAGTTATCTTCTTTCTCTAGGTATGTCTTCATTCTTTTCTATGATTTTTTATATTTGTAGAAATGTTATTTCATCTGATTTTGGGATTGGTTAGTCTTAACTCTTAAGGCTTAAATCTTCTATCTTTATTAGCTTGATTTTGACCTTTTTTTATTCCCTCAATTGAGTAGAAACGGTCGTTTAGTTTGAATCTGTTGTAATTATTCTTAAATCATGGCATAATTTCAGCTAAAAAGAATCTTGGAAATCAAAACTCAACTCTTGTGTTCTTTCTGCTTCTTACGTTTGTTTATTCACTTATGAATCCACAGGAAGAGATGTGTGGCACAAAGAGCATCCTTAGCTCTTCCAAAACCTTAACAGAAGTCGAATTCATGAGACAGAAATCAGGAGAAGGTTCCTCCACTTGTCTGCTCGAGCTTGCCGCCTGTGACGATCTTCCATCGTTCAAGAAAGAGATCAAAGAGAAACCGATTCAAATCGATGAGCCAGGGTTTTGGTATTGCAGACGGGTCGGGTCAAAGAAGATGGGTTTCGAAGAAAGAACACCTCTTATGGTTGCTGCTATGTATGGAAGCATCGAAGTGTTGAATTACATAATTGCTACAGGGAAGTCCGATGTGAACAGAGTTTGCAGTGACGAGAAAGTCACTGCACTTCACTGTGCAGTTTCTGGCTGTTCTGTCTCTATCGTTGAGATCATCAAGATCTTGCTTGATGCTTCTGCTTCACCTAATTGTGTTGACGCTAATGGGAATAAACCGGTTGATCTATTGGTTAAAGCTTCCCGGTTTGTTCCTAACCAGAGTAGAAAGGCGGTTGAGGTTCTGTTAACCGGGAATCATGGTTCGGTTAGTTTGATGGAAGAGGAAGAGGAAGTGAAGAGTAGTGTTGTGACTAAGTATCCAGCTGATATATCACTTCCTGATATTAACGAAGGTGTTTATGGAACTGATGAGTTTAGGATGTTTAGCTTTAAGGTTAAGCCATGTTCTAGGGCCTATTCTCATGATTGGACTGAGTGTCCTTTTGTTCATCCTGGTGAGAATGCTAGGAGGAGAGATCCGAGGAAGTATCCTTACACTTGTGTCCCTTGTCCTGAGTTTCGCAAAGGGTCTTGTCCTAAAGGAGATTCTTGTGAGTATGCTCACGGTGTTTTCGAGTCTTGGCTTCATCCTGCGCAGTATAGGACACGGCTTTGTAAAGATGAGACGGGTTGTGCAAGGAGAGTCTGTTTCTTTGCTCATAGAAGGGAGGAGCTTAGACCGGTTAATGCTTCTACTGGTTCTGCAATGGTTTCACCGAGGTCGTCTAATCAATCTCCTGAGATGTCAGTTATGTCTCCTTTGACATTGGGATCATCGCCAATGAACTCTCCTATGGGTAGTAATGGTGTTCCTTTGTCTCCAAGAAATGGTGGGTTATGGCAGAACAGAGTTAATAGTCTTACACCGCCACCGTTGCAGCTTAATGGTAGCAGATTGAAGTCGACTTTGAGTGCTAGAGATATGGATATGGAGATGGAACTTAGGCTTCGCGGTTTGAATAACCGTAGACTTGGTGATCTCAAGCCATCCAGCCTTGAAGAGACTTTTGGATCTTATGATTCATCTTCTGTGATGCAACTTCAATCTCCAAGTAGGCATTCTCAGATGAATCAGAATCACTATCCGTCTTCCCCTGTGAGACAGCCTCCTCCTCACGGATTTGAATCTTCAGCAGCCATGGCAGCTGCAGTGATGAATGCAAGATCCTCAGCGTTTGCTAAACGTAGCTTGAGTTTCAAACCAGCTCCTGTATCTTCTTCGAATGTCTCGGATTGGGGATCACCGAGCGGGAAGCTTGAGTGGGGAATGCAAAGAGAGGAGCTGAACAAGCTGAGGAGAAGCGCCTCCTTTGGCATTCACGGTAACAACAATAACAACAATGTGTCACGTCCTGCGAGAGACTATAGTGACGAGCCTGATGTGTCATGGGTGAACTCACTGGTGAAAGAGAGTGCACCGGAGAGAGCATTTGGGTTGAATGAGAGGGTAGGGAACACGGTGAATGGCGCAGCGGTTAGGGACAAGTTTAAGTTGCCGTCGTGGGCAGAGCAAATGTACATAGACCATGAGCAGCAGATTGTGGCATAAGTAAGAAGCAGCAAGAAAGATGGGATTTTATTGCTTTTTCTTCTGGGCCTCATTACACAGAATCTAACAAATCTTGCAATAATTCTTTGATTTGTGTTTGACCCATAGTTTCGTACTAGTGAATGTGTTTTTATATTCTCTTGTTTTTTTTGTTTTTTTTCTTGTCATTCTCTTGTCCTTTGTGACATTATGTAATGATTAAAAGCAAATAATTGATTCACGAGTTCAAATGTTATTTTGAAGGATATAAATAGCTTTGGAATTGTTATGATAATCTTAGTGGTAATATTTTTAGATTTGAGAAGAATGGAAATTTCAAGTGCTTTAGACAAATTGGGCCTGTAGGAGATTTGGGATGCCAAAGCAACAGTGGAGCTTTTAGTTTGTTTGTTTTTTTCCTTACAGACAAGTTATACCATTGATTTGATTTTTTTTTTGTATCAAGAATCAAAACAAATTTCCACAAACTTTCATTAAAACAAAGGTTACAAAGAAAAGAAAAAAACTCTACAATTTATCATGTAGGCATTAAAACTCATTACTGGTTAAGAAGAGCATGTAACATGTGGTTATTTTTTATTATAGTAAAAATCCATACCATGTGACAATGTCACATAAATCTTTCATTTTTGGTGTTATCGATGTGTGTTAATGCAAATCACCTATTATCGCGGTTGCCAGAATATAAACCACACATGAATTTGAGATTCAAATTGATAGCACCATATTTTTTATATATTTAAATTGTATCCTAAACTTTGAGAAATTAGACTGGCAGTAAGTGTAAAGTTATTATCTCTTTCTAACTATTCAAAATCTCTACACTCGATTTACAACTTGAATAGAATTCTGCTAAAATTGATGAGGCAAATATAATTAATATTAAGCTGCCTCTTCAGGGAGACAAGTTTCACAATCAATTAAAGATTGTGAAGAGAGATTTTAATTACATTTAAACTTCTAAAGGGAAAAAAGAGAAAAGCACAAGAAATTCTGTGTCCACCAATTAAGCTTAAATAAGACCAAAACACCCAATCCACCAATATCATACCAATGTCTACTTCGCATTATTGTTAAATCTTTAATAATCCTTATCTTCTTTTCTCCTATATTTGGCTATTTGTTTATCCTCTCTCTCTACATCGATTTCCATATACCGACACTTACATAACTCTGTTGACTAAGTCCTCTTCTTTCTTCTTCTGTCTCTGATCATGCAAACCTCAACAAGAACAAGAGTTCCATTTTTCGAAACAGTAACGAGCATGAAGCAAAAAAAGAAGAGTAATATCTCAATCTTCGTAATCGTCTTCTCCCTTTTCCTCTTCGGGATCTTCATGTACAATGACAACGTCAAATCCATTTCTAACTTCTCTTTCTCAACCTCCACGAAACCAATCAAGAACATTGATTCAGATCAAGATTCGTTCAGTAGAGATGAGTTGCCGCCGGAAGAGTGCGATCTTTTCACCGGAGAATGGGTTTTCGACAACAAGACGCATCCATTGTATAAAGAAGAAGAGTGTGAGTTCTTGACGGAGCAAGTGACTTGTTTAAGAAACGGAAGGAAAGATTCTTTGTTTCAGAATTGGAGATGGCAACCCAAAGACTGTTCTTTGCCAAAGTATATTATAAGCTTTTTGTTTCAACATTCTCTGCTTTTTTTTGTTGGGTTTGATCTGAATCGGTTTTAATAAGTGTAATCTCTGGTTTTTGAAGATTCAAAGCGAAAATGTTGCTAGAGAAGCTGAGGAACAAGAGATTGATGTTTGTCGGTGACTCTCTAAACCGGAATCAATGGGAATCAATGGTTTGTTTGGTTCAATCAGTCATTCCTCCCGGTAGAAAAAGCTTAAACCGGACCGGTTCTCTCACCGTTTTTCAAATCCAGGTAAGTAAAACAGTTGTGTGACGCTGACACTAATTAGTAAATGACATAAATTTTTATAATTTGTTGTTTTTTTCTGAAATAAATAAAAGGACTATAACGCGACGGTGGAGTTCTATTGGGCGCCATTTTTGGTGGAATCAAATTCAGACAATCCGAAAATTCACAGTATAGTCGACCGTATAATAATGCCAGAGTCCATTGAGAAGCATGGAGTCAACTGGAAAGGCGTTGACTTTCTTGTTTTCAATAGCTATATCTGGTGGATGAACACTGTCGCCATCAAAGTCCTGTAAGTAGTAAACACTAATAATGTGCATGTAATAATGAACGGCTAAGGATTGAAAAATTATGGTGATGAAAACAGACGTGGATCGTTCGATGAAGGAGACACAGAGTATGATGAGATCCAACGGCTAATAGTGTACGAGAGGATGATGAGGACATTGGGAGATTGGGTGGACCATAACATTGATCTTTTAAGTACAACCGTTTTCTTCATGAGCATGTCTCCTCTTCACATCAAGTAATTTAATTTCACCTATTACATTTATTTTAACTAATTAACCTCTTTAGTATATTTTAACATTTTAATCATTTTGTATTTTTGTAATTTTTAGGAGTTTGGATTGGGAGAATCCTGAGGGTATACAGTGTGCTTTAGAAACAACACCGATCTTAAACATGTCAATGGCCTTCACCGTGGGGACGGACTACAGGCTGTTTTCGGTGGTGGAAAACGTCACGCAGTCTCTCAAAGTACCTATTCGTTTCCTTAACATCACTAGATTGTCTGAATACCGTAAAGATGCACATACTTCGGTTTACACGATCAGGCAAGGTCATTTGCTGACTAAGCAGGAACAAAACGATCCATCTACTTATGCTGATTGTATCCACTGGTGCTTACCTGGCCTTCCTGATACTTGGAATGAGTTTCTCTATACACTTATCATGAACCAAAGATAGAAAATTATTTGGATTCTCTCATCCTCTTTTTTGTTTTTTTTTTCTTGTGATGTATATAGGATTTGAACGTTTTGTGAATTAAGGTTAAAAAATTGTTGAAAAGGTGCACATTTTCACAGGGAAATATAGTATAGTATAATTACAATAAATGACAAGATTAGTAGGTGTGTATTATCAGCTCCATGATTGTAAAAATATGTTGTATTAGTTGAAGCTACATAACTTTTTGATAGACCAACTACAACCCAACATTCATAATTCTCAAAACCATTTTTCTCATATCGACATGAAAGAAAGTGATGGCAGAGCAAGGAATGCTTACCTTTCTCTGCTTTACTTTGCAGTCATTCTTCTTCCTCTGTTCCTTCTCGGATGCTATCTTTACAAGGAGAAACAGCTGAGGATTGGCCAGTTTCAGGAATTCAATACACATAGCCCACAAGAACACATCAGTCCACCACAACAAAGCAAGGAAGATAAAGACAAGAAGACTGATCTGGTGTCATTAGACCTCTGTGATGTTTTCATAGGAAAATGGGTTCTTGATAACATCACACATCCTTTATACAAAGAAGATGAATGTGAGTTTCTCTCGGAGTGGGTTGCATGTACGAGAAACGGGAGGCCAGACTCTAAGTACCAGAAATGGAGATGGCAACCTCGAGATTGCTCTTTACCAAGGTCAGTTCCAGCTTTTCTGAAAACAAAGAAAAGCAAATTGAGTTACATTCAAATGACTTTATAACTTTGGATTCTAGGTTTGACGGAAAGCTACTGCTAGAGAAACTCAGAGGAAAGAAACTAATGTTCATTGGTGATTCAATACATTATAATCAATGGCAATCCATGGTTTGTATGGTCCAATCCATCATCCCCTCAGGGGAAAAGACCATAAACCACACAGCACAAATGTCAATCTTCAACATAGAGGTATTAAGGCCAAAAACTAATAACAATTCAAGGGGCAAAAGAACTCAAAATCTTAGCTTCTCTACTATTTTGAAATGTGTAGGAGTACAATACAACCATAGCATTTTACTGGGCACCTTTCTTAGTCGAATCAAATGCTGATCCTCCAGATAAGAGAGATGGGAAGACAGATCCAGTAATCATACCTCAATCAATCTCAAAACACGGTGAGAACTGGAAAGACGCAGACTACCTCGTTTTCAACACATACATATGGTGGACCAGACATTCCAAGATCAAAGTTTTGTAAGTGATTATTACTCATCTCAACCAAGTTCCAAACTTTCAATTTTACCAATCCTAATGTTAAACTCTCTACCTTTATACTTGAAGAAGAAAACAAGGATCTTTCACAGAAGAGGATGATATCAGAATCGATATTGTATACGAACAAGTGTTAAAGACATGGACAAACTGGCTAGAACATAACATTGATCCAAATCAAACATCAATCTTCTTCAGCAGCATGTCACCAACTCATGTCAGGTACTAAAATGATCAAAACTTCCTCCAAAGATCAAAACTTTACAGAGACTGATCGTTTTTCAAAACTGCAACAGAAGTTCAGATTGGGGTGTTAATGGAGGAAGCAAATGTGAAAAAGAGACGGAACCTATACTCAACATGTCAAGACCAATAGACGTCGGAACAAATCGGAGACTTTATGAAATCGCAGTGAATGTGACGAAATCAACAAAAATTCCGATAAGTTTCCTAAACATAACGACGATGTCAGAGTATAGGAAAGATGCGCATACCACATTTTACGGTTCAAGAAATGGGAAACTCATAACTCCGGAGGAGAAATCGGATCCAAGAACTTTTGCTGATTGTTATCATTGGTGTCTTCCAGGATTGCCTGATACATGGAACGAATTGCTCTCTCTGTATATTATCTACAAAAGCTAAAATGTTTTTTTTTTTTCGATTTGGTTTTTTTATTGAATGTGAAAATTTGTAACACGATCTTTAAGACCGTCTCCAACAAAAGATTCTATTCTAATAGAACATGTTAACAATAAAAAATTAAAAAAAATTAAGTTCTAATAGAGTATTTTAACAATAAAAAATTGAAAAAAAATAATAAAATAAAAAAGAAGAAAAACAAAATTATCTTCTTAATTAAACACTCCAAAAACCTCTCATAAAAAAAATTCTAGCCATTTGTCATCATTTAATTAATTTAACTTTTAAAATTAAAATAAAATTTAATTAAATAATATTATTATATTAAAATATTATTAAATTAAAAATAAAAAACCCCAATTTTTGAAACTTAACTTTTAACAAATAAAATTTAATTTAATTTAATTAAACAATATTATTAAATTAAGAATAAGAACCCATTTTTAGAAACTCACCGAGGGTAATGCTCTAACTTCTTAATAAAGATAAGACATAGGTACTGTACAACAAAAGGAAAACATTTTAAGTATAGACAAAAACATACACATGGTCATCATCATCCTGGTAAACTAAACAACAACTTAATTACGACAGGAGACTAATTTAAACACACAACATATAACTACATGAGAGGGTAAAAACTGGATTAATATTACATCAACCGAAAGCTAGGATAATTAGGTCTTAGTCCTGAATTTGGATTCATCTATCTCGGCTTTTTCATCCTCAGCGTTTTCTCCACCAGGCTTGTCTCCGGTGCTAAGACCGCCTTTGCGTCCCATCTCTTGATATCCTTCAGTTCCTAACTGCTCCTTCCGAGTTTGCCCTCCTCGGCTCCTCCCTTCATATATTTTTATAACTTAAAACATAAGCAACCAAGAGATGGAAAAAAGAGTGAAAATTAATATATATACCTTCAGCAAGATGCTGTTGAGCTTCGAAGCTTTTGCCTCCAGTTCCACCTGGCACGACAGTTTCTCCCTTCTTTGCTCTCTCGTCCAACTGTTTCTTCTCTTGTTGAGACGCCATGGCTCTTTACTTACAAACACAAGTTTATCAAAACACTAGACAGAAAAGTACTCCAAACAAACGTCAACGACTTGATGATGATGATGATGTACTTGAGGAGCTCGGTAGCTCTATTATATTATATGGTTGCGATTGGATACGAAGGTTGTTTTGCTTGTGTTGCCATGTGGAGGTTCGACGTGGTGAATCAGGGACAATCGGTACGTCATACGTGTGCCCTTCTTTGCTGCTGACATGCCACGTGTCTGACTTTATTAGCTCGTTTACTTTGAACTTGTAAATGCCGTGCTTCTTTGCCGCGTGTCCTTTAGCTATACCCCAAGAGTTTTTTCTGCGTTCCCTTTGTGTATACATAAAATTCTTTCAATCTTGACTATGCTCAATGAAAATGAATATTAGTATATTACATCCGATTTAAAGTATGAGTAAGTGAAGAAGAACACTATTATCTTTAGCATATATATGGACAATGGATGGGTTTGATTTGAATGTTAATTAGCTAGGTACTGTAGGTGTATAAATTGCTGGTCAAGAGTCAAGACTCAAGGCACGTTGACGGAGGTGTTGTCCCATAGGTCATATATTCAGTTCCCAATCAAATTGATTGAATACGTTCATCGAATTTAGTCACTTTCATATATTCCCACATGCATGTTCTTTTCATATTTTTTTTCAATTTGAATGCGTATGCTAACTCTTATTTATTTAATTTTGAAAAATAAATATAAGAAATAGAGCGATTTTTTATTTTAGAAAGATTCAAATACATATTATTTGTAATGGCATTCGAATGTATATTTATTAGATCTCTTATTTTAATCTTGGATGTATGATCATAAAGTTATTATTTTTATTAGTTTATTTTGAACTAAATTTTATTTTACGATCAATTGATGGTTTTTATTACTTTATTTCGTACTGAATCTTACTCTAAAGCTAACAATAATTTTTTATTGAACTATCTTCTTTCGATCGACAGTTTAAATTTTAATATTATATTAAGTTCTATGATTTTAAACTAATTGACATATATCTTTCATATATTATTCTAGCAACTCTAGTCTTGAATTGACTAGTTTATTTATCAATGTCAAAAACCTCGAATGGTATGTCTTTTAATTTAAAACACCCTGTTTCTTGGGTCATTGTTGTTTAAACTTTATTTAGAAAAAAGAAAAAATAATTTACCTACTACGAACTATTACCACCCATTTTTACAATTAATTAATCTCAAGTATCATTGTCATATGCTACAATATAATCAAAAATTATATGTGTAATACCATAATCATTTTTACTATTTTAATTTAAAGTCATCATATATGCTTTTACATATATATATATATATATTATATTTTGTAGATTATATAATGAATAGAATAATTGATCAAAATATCAACAAAAATAAGTTTCATTTAAAAAATTTGTGTATTATTTTAGAAATCATACAATAAATATGTTCAAACTACTATTTAATTTTGATATATTTTGGACAGATCCGGTTAATTGTTTTTCGGATCTAACAGATCAAATTTGATATTCTAAAATTCTAGGATATCAAATCCGTGTCCAATCCTACATTAAATAAAATAAAATTAGTAAAATAAATTTTATTCTAAAATTATAAAAGAAAATGTAATATACAACATTTTAAGTTGATTTTTATAAATATTTTAGAACATATTTATTTTATGATTTCTAAAATAATACAAAAAATATTATATATTATATATATATATGTAAAAGCAAATATGATGATTTTAAATTAAAATCGTAAAAATGATTATGGTGTTGCGCATATAATTTTTGATACTTCGTGTATGTCACAATACTTGGTGTAGTTGGACACATGACACATGATACTTCATGCATGTCACTATGCGAAGTCAAAAGTTCGTGTAGTTATGAAAACATTAAATTAGTTTGTATGTGTAGGTATATTGTGACCTATACTTCGTGTAGCTGAGAATTATTTTTTCTTTAAAAAACTCTGATCCTTGGGTCATTCTTGTTTAATAAGATAAACTTCCACCAGAACACTGATTTTGTATTAACGGCATTCTCTGTTGCTTGTATGTGTCTACAGTATTTGCGGTATACCAACGTTATTATTTTTTTACATCCGTTATTCTTTGTCTGGCATGTGGCAATTTTTGGTTCGTTTTAGGAATGTGAATATATTTCGTTTAAATAATTATCTACGTCAGTGTTTTTAAACAGTTACCTATGTCAGTATTACGTCAATTTTATAGCTAAAAATGTGTGTTTACGTCAATTTTATAGCTAGTTATTGTGTTTTATGTTTCAATATATTTATAGTTGTATTGTAAACCAAAAATTACTCAATAATTAATGATGAAAACCATTAACAAATAAAAAGGAAGAAAAATTCTAATGATGAATTGGCTTGCCAAGTCAAAAAAGGCTGACACGAGACTGAACCTTACGAAGAGAAGCTGTTTCTGTTCCTCTGACGATTAGGGTCAACTGCTCCCCAACCAAAATCATATACACATTATTAATACACATACACACTTGCGTATGCTATGACCTATTAAAAGCTTCTATTATATCAATACCAAGATATATTATATCAATACCAAGATATATTGTTCCTCTTTCCCTAAATGAATACAAATATACAATACATTTTGCCAGGTCTACAAAAAGCTATTTGACTTTTTCTCTACTACGTTAGAAAACCATACGGGTTGATTAAAAGCCTTTATGAAAATGAATATAACGAAGCTATTTTTGTTACATATATTAAATATTAAGCCAAATTTTTATTTATTTATACCATTACCCAACCTCATGTAATAGCTTTTCGTAAAAAAAGGCATATGTTTTAATTCTATCTTCTTCGAGTATATGGATCACAAGTTCCCGTCAAAAGATTTGAAATCATTAATTTAGTTATTCATACTATCATTTAATTATTTTCCATAGACTAACATTGACCAGATTTTAAGAAGTTTGATGGTTTCTACTTCTAAATTAATTAGTAATAACTAATGAATGCAAAACTCTATTAGCTATAAGATTCTAATAATTTTGAAATACATAGTTGGTCAAAAAAAAATTAGAAATGACTAATTCTCTAATTGTGGGCAGTTATCCTTATTTTTTTTGTCAGCAATTATTAGTATTTATATTTTATAAGTTTATATTTATAATATATATTTCAATTGTATTATGCAATTTTTTCTAACGTGTAAGTTAATTGTATTATGCAATTTTTTCTAACGTGTAAACTAATCTTTTTGTTTGGTTAATTAAAACGTGTAAACTGTTAATTAACTAAGGTTTTTGTTTTATTAAAGGGTTATGTAAACTAAAGTTGATGATAAACTATATAAAAATATATAGTTACGTTATGGCTGTAATCCATGTTCTTCATCATACACATGATCAGAATCAAACATGAGGTTTGAAGATGTGTATACCATTGGGTAACTTCCAAGTATTTGCAGCAGATAAAAATACATGTATGTTGCCTTAAAAAAATAAAATACATTTATGTTTAATTTATACTTATCCAAATAAATCGTCTGAATGGATGTTTCTTAATTGTCTCTCTTTAACAAATTGCTCGGATCCATTTGAAAGGAAACAAATCATCTGAGAATAATACTCAAGAATAGAATTGTATCATAATTTATTTATTTAATTGTACCAAATAAGGCAATAAATACTAAACACAGTAATTAATTTTTGAATGAAGACCATAATATTGTTGTAATTCAAATTCAGTGGACGGTATATAATACAGTTTCATCATTCAAAGGTTAAAAATTTCACGTGATCACCGAGTCCAACCAGATTTTCTCGTTATGGCAATTTAATAAAAGCCAAAGAAATTTTTTTGATAGCAATTGGTAATTTGGGCACCGATGTGAATTTGACTAAATTACGAGAGGAGAGAGACTTGGTCACGAAGGTGATAATTAGCATGGAAAGAGAGATAAATAATCTTCGTTGACCATTGACCAAAGCTTAGTCATATATAAAAATCCAACCGCCCACACTATTCCTCTCTCTATTCACAAGGTCCTCGCTTTATCAAAACGTAAACAACAAGAAATTATACAAAAACCATAAACTTTAACATTAACAATTTACTTTTTTTATATGCAACTCTCCAAGATTCCGATCAAACAAACGAATCGAGACAAGAATCTCACCGGCGATTGCACGATGAAGAGATTAGTTATCATGTCACCGGAATCTCCGGTTTTCTTTCAATCTCCGCTTGTTTTCTCTCCGACGTCGTCGGTTAAAACGCCGCCGTCGTCGTCTTCTCCTCGTTCAACACCACCGAAGCTGTCTATGGTAGCGTGTCCTCCAAGAAAGCCAAAGGAGACGAGTCCTGATTCTGACAAAACCGTGTTAAAAAGGAAACGGCCGCCTATGCTTGACCTAACGACGACTCCGACGGTTACATCGTGGTGTAGTACGATTAGAGAGACGCCGGAGAAAGGAAAAGAAGTTGTTGAAGCAGAAGAAGATGGATACTACTCTGTCTATTGCAAAAGAGGAAGACGTGGACCAATGGAAGATCGGTATTTCGCGGCGGTTGATCGCAACGACGGAGCTCATGACGATGATAAAAATGCTTTCTTCGGGGTGTTCGACGGTCACGGCAGATCCAAGGCGGCGGAATTCGCTGCGATGAATCTCCGGAAATATATCGAGGCGAGATTAGGAGAAGAAGGTTGCTCAATGGAGAGAGCGATAAGAGATGGTTACATCAAAACGGATGAAGATTTCTTGAAAGAAGGATCCAGAGGCGGCGCGTGTTGTGTAACCGCTCTGATATCTAAAGGCAAGCTTGCGGTTTCGAATGCCGGAGATTGCCGGGCTGTTATAAGCTGTGGTGGAAAGGCGGAAGCTCTCACTTCCGATCACAATCCTTCTCAAGCAAGTGAGCTCAAAAGGATTGAAGCATTGGTGAGTTTTTATCATTTTGTTTAGTAATATTTTTCATGAAGTTGAGTAATGTATGAATTAAAAACTCGATTCTACTAATAATGTGGTTGATAAAAATCTGAAAAATTGGAGAATCATTCTACCATTGTGCCTTCAAATGATGTTTTAGTGCGGTTTGGTTTGATTTGGTCTGGTTTAATTACTTACTTTTGTCTGTGTGTGTAGGGTGGTTATGTTGACTGCTGCAACGGCGTTTGGAGAATTCAAGGGACATTAGCCGTCTCAAGAGGAATTGGAGACCGGTGTCTCAAGGAGTGGGTAATAGCCGAACCGGAAACAAGAACATTACAGATTAAACCGGAGTTTGAGTTCTTGATCTTAGCATCTGACGGTCTTTGGGACAAGGTAAGTATAACAAGAAATGTATGTTTCTAAAATTGATTTATCTTTTTTAGTCTATGGATTGAACATTGAACCGGGGGTTTTTGGGACGTTATAGGTAACGAACCAAGAGGCGGTCGATGTGGTTCGACCATACTGCGTAGGCGTGGAGAATCCAAAGACACTTTCTGCTTGCAAGAAACTAGCCGAACTATCGTCTAAGAGAGGCTCTTTGGATGATATAAGTCTAATCATAATTCAGCTACAACATTTTGTTCAATGATTCTTTAACATATATCATTTAGCTAAACTCAATTAATTTCATTAGGTCTTCCGTTATTAATAATTTTGTTCGGTATTTTACATGTGAATAAAGGTTTCGAACATCATTAATTTATTGTTATTGTTCTCGGGGATATATCACGCTCCAATATATTTTTGGCTTACGATTAGTTTCCTATAATATGAAGTTGGACCATCTAACCATTTTGACATTTTGAGATAAAGTTAATCTATCCGTTTGATGATTATCATATCAGTGTACAATTGAGTACTTAAAGTGACACAAATGAAGAATATTCGGATGCTATTTCACAAATGAGAAGATCATATGTAATTTCTGGCATAGTAAGGCTGCTACAAAACTCACCTGAAAGCATGTGGTTTCGTTTATGGAACTTATACTTAAAACCACAAACACAATAGAGTCAAATAATTCTAATATTTTAGAAAAAATTATTGTTAGCTACACCAACTATTCTGAATCACATAACTACACATCTGAACTATTTTAATGTATTAAAAACTACACGAAAGTTTAAATTTACATGGTGACATACACAAACTAACATCGGTTATGTGGACAACACCATAACCATATATTTTCTACTTTTCCGATACACCGGCGGATAAAATCCAGGAACGCCCAACCAAAACGAATATGACCCGACCAACTCATTATCAATCTTTCTTGGTCCAAACCGGTCCAAATAAAATCAAAACCAAAACCATCAATAAAATCAAATTAATTAAATCCAAGAGAAAAAATAAAAAAATCTCACGACCTAACTAAAAAAACATCGCACGATCTAAAAATATATCTTGTTCACTTAGGGTTCTTGAGAGAGTTAGAAGATCTTCATGTTAAATTGAAATTGGGAGCATTCATCTCGAATTAGTACTGGAAGGTTTGTGAATTGGGTTCGTGAGGAAGTGTTCCAATTGAGCAACAGTTTCAGAATTTCCTTCATACCTTTTATCTACATAAACAGAAAAAACATGTAGCATTCTTACTTAAATCTTATAAGTTTGGTTAGATAGATATATGAGAAGTGTATATTCATTCGCTTTCTAGTTTATTTTGTTTGTAAATGTTTGAGGAATTTATGCGTAAAAGGTGTTCGACAAAATGTCTAGCTGAATAGAAAATTATTTTTGGTTGCATTATGTTTGGTTGATGGTAATATATTTATGTAATGTTTTCTCTTTTGTACTTGAGGTGTCGAACATATTTGTGAAACAATAATGTATTTGTTTCTTCTCTTTTGTATGTCATATGTTGTAGGGAATTGTCTTTTGAATTATGTCTTCGTAGAAAAGAAAAAAAGAATCTGAAGCAGATCATGAGTTAAAACTGGAACATATCATGTGTTTGAAGTTTTGAATAATCAAAGTTGAAGCAGGTCATGTGTTTGAATTTCTGCATAATCAAAACTGAAGCAGATCATGTGTTAGAAACTGAAACATGTTGAAGACTGCTACTTCACCATCGGAGTCAGCAGCATCAGACAAAGCTTCCTCTAATCTTTTATCCTCATCATCGGAAATTTCACCTTCTGCTTCATATGCTTCATCATCTTTTTCACCGCTCAAATTCTCAGCAACATCGGATTTTTTAATGAATATGTCAAGTTCTTTCACCCAACGCGTTGCAGTACTCATTTTCTGTTTATTAACATTCACATTTTCCCACAAAGACTTCTTATCTTCTTTATCTTCAAAGGGTAGCTTCCACCACATTTTTCCAATGTCAATCTTTTTTTCAAGCAGCTTCAATAATATATTTGAGAAAATAGTAGCAGAATCCACGTCTACCACATCAACCACTCCATCTACATAATTCAATACATCCTTTTCTCTTTTGAATTTTCCAGAATGTTGACAATTCACTCTAACCCGTATCTCGTCACTTCAAGACAACAAAAAACAACACATATAAGTCCAAAATCTTGACATATGGTCCCAACTTGTAATAAACCATTATAAAATTACAATTAAAAATTCTATAACCGGATATTTACCCGACACTAAAGCAAAAGTGCAAAACTAAAACACCCGATTCACTTACGAAATTGTAAACGAAAATCAATACAAATTGCAGACAAAAATTACAGATTAAAACAGAAGGAAGAAACAAATATTACCTCATATTAGACGAGATGAATGCTCCCAATTTCAATTGAACATGAAGATCTTCTAACTCTCTTAAGAACCCTAAGTAAACAAGATATATTTTTAGATCGAGTGATGTTTTTTTAGTTAGGTCGTGAGATTTTTTTTTTCTCTTGGACTTAATTAATTTGATTTTATTGATGATTTTGATTTTGATTTTATTTAGACCGGTTTGAATCAAGAAAGGTGGATAATGAGTTGGTCGGGTCAGATCAGTTTTTGTTGGGTGTTCCTGGATTTTATCCGCCGGTGTATCGGAAAAATAGAAAATAGATGGTTATGGTGTTGTCCACATAACATATGTTAGTTTCTGTATGTCACCATGTAAATTTAAATTTTCGTATAGTTTTTAATACATTAAAATAGTTAAGATGTGTAGTTATGTGATTGAGAATTGTTGGTGTGTAGCTACCAATGATTTTTTCAATATTTTATGTGCTAGCAATTTTCACTTTGAAAGTTAAAAATGTGATTTTCCCTAATTATTTAACGTGTTCGTTTTTTAAGTTTCTTAGAGTATCATCAATTTGGGAGTTACCTCCAAAAAGTTTAACTAATCAATATATACGGGGCACAACTGCAATCCAATCATAATATCGGGTGTTTTCTGTTATATTTGGAAATACAGTTAAAGATGTTAAGTTTACGAATTGTAATTTAGATCGGCGATCTGCTTCCATGGCGATTTGCTTCATTCTCTATGCTCTTCTCACGATCCTCTTCGCCGTATCTCTGAGTTTATCTCTTTCTGTTATCAATGCCAGAAAGAGCAGGAAACGAGCGGTGGGATTCTTCCATCCGTATACCAACGACGGTGGCGGCGGCGAGAGAGTTCTCTGGTGCGCAGTTAAAGCTATCCAAGAGGAAACTCCCGATCTTGACTGTGTCATCTTCACCGGAGATCATGACTCTTCTTCTGATAGCTTGGCTCGCCGCGCCGTTGATCGATTTGGTGTCCAACTTCAGTTACCTCCTAAGGTCCGATCACTCTCCTCTCTCTCTCGACCTAATCTACAGTTCAATTCAATTTGATTTGGTTCTAATAACATAGAGGTTGATCCATCTCTCAGATCTGAGGGCAAGTTTCAATTTTGCATTTTGGATTAATTTTGATGCAAGTTTTGTTTTGTTCTTGTTGTTGTTGCTGCTCAGGTGATTCATCTAAACAAAAGAAAATGGATTGAAGAGAGCACTTACCCACATTTCACAATGATAGGTCAAAGTCTTGGTTCGGTTTATCTAGCGTGGGAAGCCTTACGCAAGTTCACTCCTTTGTATTTCCTTGACACTAGTGGATATGCTTTCAGTTATCCTATTGCTCGGATCTTTGGTTGCAAAGTTGTTTGCTATACTCATTATCCAACCATTAGTTTGGATATGATTTCTCGTGTTCGTCAAAGAAACTCTATGTATAACAACGATGCTTCAATTGCTAAAAGGTTTGGTGTTTTCAAACCTTAAAAGTTTTGTTCTTTCTTCGTTTAGTGTTGGCTAATGATGTTTGTTGCTTTGTTTTTGTAGCAATTGGTTATCTACTTGCAAGTTAGTCTATTACAGAGTTTTCAGCTGGATGTATGGGATGGTTGGCTCATGTACTCATCTAGCTATGGTTAACTCTTCGTGGACAAAGTCCCATATCGAAGTTCTTTGGAGAATTCCTGAACGTATTACACGGGTCTACCCACCCTGTGATACTTCAGGACTTCAGGTGCTTGAATTTTAGATTTTTGTCTGTCGTCATGTTACATCTCGACTTCTATTTAACATCTTGGGGTTAATGCAGGCATTTCCTCTTGAAAGATCATCAGATCCTCCAAGAATCATATCCGTTGCTCAATTTCGTCCTGAGAAGGTGAGTGATCCAGTATTTGACTTATGAAAATAAGGTAGTTTAGTTTTGCATTCCAAAGTTCAAGAGTGTCATCCTGCTTACTCAATTGCAGTCTTGTACCAGGCTCATATGCTTCAGCTTGAGGCCTTTGCACTAGCCTTAGAGAAGTTAGATGTAAACGTCCCTCGACCAAAGCTTCAATTTGTGGGAAGTTGTAGAAATGAATCAGATGAAAAACGGCTGCAGAAATTGAAAGACAGAGCAGTTGAACTAAAAGTGGATGGAGACGTGGAATTCTATAAAAACGCCATGTACAGGTGTTTATTCAAAGCTCTTTACTGCATTCTCTATCCAAACTTGTGAATACTCAGAGCTTCCGTGATTCTTAGTTGTTGGCTTTGGGTTGCAGGGAACTAGTGGAACTACTAGGAAATGCAGTTGCAGGAATGCATGGGATGATAGATGAACACTTTGGGATTAGTGTTGTTGAGTACATGGCTGCTGGTGCGATCCCAATAGGTCAGACTTTTTAAAGGCTTGTATATATGTTTTTCTATCTTAAAAATTTCAGTTACTCTTGAAATTTCTCTAATGGATCCTCTGTTTTTACTTGTGGTGCAGCTCACAACTCAGCTGGACCCAAAATGGATATTGTGTTGGAAGAAGACGGACAAAGAACCGGGTTTCTTGCTGAGACTGTGAAGGAATACGCCGAAGCTATCCTTGGGATAGTGAAGATGAATGAAACAGAGAGGCTTAAGATGGCTGGAGCTGCTAGAAAACGAGCAGCAAGGTTCTCTGAAGAACGGTTTTGCGAGGACTTTAAAACTGCAATTCGACCCATTTTCGCTGGTGCTCACAAATGACAGTCGTAAAACCCTCAAAATCTGCATATTGCATTAGCTATTAAACGCACAAGATGAGCTAGGTTATACCGTTAATCCTCTCTTTATAATTTTCGTTTCTGATTAAAGCTGACGTTGTAAGAAACAATTTGGTCAAAAAAGAAGAGAAGAAGCCAGTACTAAGAAACGACTACGGTGTTCTCTTCCTGATTATATCTGAAAAGTTGTCGTTTTTGCTAAAACTTTATAAAAACAGAGTATTTAATTAATGAAAAATTATGCCGTATCTCTTTTCTTTTTTTTTTACATTTTGAATACACAGTAAATATTTTAGTATATTTTTCCTTACCGGGTTTTGTTCCGGCAGTTTCTGAAAATTTTTGGTTTATGTAAAAAAACGACACGCAGTTCATATTTGAAAGCAGAAACGACAGGCAACTCTATCTGGTTCCTTTTTTTGATCAATCTAAAAGAGGAGGAAGAAGAAGAAGAAGAAGCTGCTGGGTGATTTTTAAACTCAAAGATCGCCACAATGGCTGTGTCTCTGAACTCCGGCGCCGGATTCGATTCTCTGGTCAGTCTCTTTTCCTTCCTCTTACTTTGTATTATTATTATCCTCGTCTACACAGTTTCATTTTCGCCAATTTATCTTACGGATCACTTGTTTGATGCCTCGGACACTTGCTCTCTGCTGAATTTAGCTTAATTTGATTCTTATGGGTTCTGCAAAAATGAAAACTTTTTCTTTCAGAATATGGTAGTAGTATCTGTTGTGGAGTAATCTTGATATTTTCAAAATCAATGCTTCTGCATTTCTTTGATGAAGAACGTTTTATAGCTTTATGTTTCCATTATATGTATACAAAGCTCAGCTTTTTGGTTTAGAATTAACAAAATATTCTCTCCATTTTGAAGCTTCATACCAGATACAGCCCTGCTCTAAGATCCTCAGCCAAAGTTATATCATCAAAGTTTTGGCCTTTAGATGTTTCAAGAAGATCACTAATTTCAAACAAAAGAAGATTGGTTGTATCTAGTTCAGATACAGCTGACAACGTGATCACTGCCCTCGATTCCTTCTCCTCTATAGATTCTGTTAAAGAAGGAAGCAATGGCTCAGTTTCCTCAGATATCCAACAACAAACCAGTGGCAAAAGAGCACCATTGACAGCTAGGGAGAGACTAAGAGCAGCTCGAGTCCTTAGCCGATACACAGAAGCAACACCAAAACCATCAAAACCAAGAATGGGAAGCCAACTGTTGGATGTGTTGAAAGAGAGTGATAAGAAATCAAATAGGAAACTAGGATTACCTGAAGCACCAATCAACATGCTTGATGATAGCAAGAGAGGCATGCCTAAGAATGGCCTTACCTTTGATTTCCCTGGAGGCTCTGATATACTTGTCATTGCTTTTTCCTTTGTTTTCATAAGCACTGTCATGTTTGCTACTACTTACATTGTTTGGAAACTTGGTGCTATTCACTTCAATGAATGATAAGAATTGGTTGTTAACTCACTTCAGTGCCGTATGGCCCATCACAACATCTCTACTTATGTTATATCTCAACTTGTAGTTGTAGA
The DNA here is from genome assembly GCA_028015245.1 of Cardamine occulta. NCBI lineage: Eukaryota > Viridiplantae > Streptophyta > Magnoliopsida > Brassicales > Brassicaceae > Cardamine > Cardamine occulta. Next base: position 20,927,727 of record CM051374.1, read on the forward strand.
TTTGTTACTGATTTAGCATGTGTGTTATATAACAGAGATATGTGAGGGACACTAAGATTCTGAAGCAGATAAGATCAATCCACTAAATTTAAAGAGGGAAGTGAACATATGATAAAATGTCAACAAAAGTGGGCTTATAGGAAGCCACAAGATTGTATGATTGACGTTTGATGCCCCAATCCGATTTTATCGTATTCTAAGTTTACGGTCGCATGAAGAAAGAATATGATATAGTTAATAAATATGAATGATATGGAGCTGGAAACAAATTAAAATTGGTTTTCTCAACAAGTATAGGTTTTTTTAGTACTTTCACAATGCTTGATTGTTGCTAATTATTATCAATTTTCTTCTTTTTAATGTTCTCAAATGATTGTTTTTGGTCACGCCGGTGGAATGGTCGTGGTCCTTGGGACATATAAAAGCTTTGATCAAATAGTTCTCTTTCGCTTTTGGTCAACAATAATCCTGTGGCCAAGTGCCAACTATTGTTCATCATGTGCTTTAAAGAAATGTCGGTATATATTTGCTAAGTTATTTTTTTTTTGGTTGATACATGGTCATTTGGCAAAACCTCCCATAAAAGAAATAAACAGTGTCTGTGCTAACATTTTGATCACAAAATTTTCAAAGAACTAGTTATTTTCTAACTACAATATTTTAGAAAACAAATATCCTTTTGTTGCTAACTTGATAAAAGAAATGAGTTAATCCCCAAAATTGCCTTTTAAATGATCCAAAAATAAGAAAAAGGAAAGGCAAAGTCGTCATTGTCGGTAGTCAAGAGTCGTTCTTTTGAAAAAAAAAAGATAGGGAGATAAGACGAAAAAAAAAAAAAAAACTAACAAAGCACTCAAATGCTTGATATGATTACCATTCACCAAGGTGGCAAATGACCATGACGTATATAACTATACTCTTATCCGGAAAGATGCTTATTATGCGAGCACTTTGTTTTTAACTTTTAATCAATGAAGTCCATATAAGAGCATAGTTATATCTGTCATTTAATTGATCACTTAGGATTCTCTTCGTACCTCTGAAATTTCAATAGTGTTAGAATTGTTAACTGTGAGATGTTAGATCAGTAAGAGGTTAAATTGCATTTTTGAGATTTTAAAACAAAATATCAGTTGGTACGGAATCTCTCGATTTTTTTTTTAAAGTTATTGTTTTCTAAACAATATATAATGGTCCGCTAGAATTTAATTTCCCATTCAGAGTTTATTTACCTTTTTTTTAACCAATCCACGAAGTTCCAAGAACTCTTTATCAACTTGATTGATTAAAAATGTCCCATATAAACTGGAGTGACAGTGGGTGATAAGAAGTAGAATGTCAATGGCTTGATAAACTCGAATCTGACTGCAGTATTAAGAATTCTTTTAGTCCAATGTGTGGTATGAATCTGTTGATTTGAAGTGATACTTTTGGCCCTACATATCTTGATTTACGCAAATTTATAGATCTTTACAAACAAAAACTTGGAAAAAAAATCAATAATAGTTTTAGTGGTATTGCCTGTGCAACCACATATATTGATTATTGAATAAAGGCTTCTCTCTTTCGCATGTGAATATATGTGACAAGAAGCGCCACCAAATCTAAGTTAAAGCTTGTTTTTTCTGTCGATGCGCATGATAGTCTTTTTTTTTTTTCCAAATTACTCAATAATTCCTTTTTCTTTTCTTTTTTTGTTAAAAGACTTAATTCTTATTTTTCTTATTAAACAGTGTAATTATTTATTTTCTCTTAGAGCATGTATCAACACAGAAAATTTACAGGATAGCGATTAGGGTCCTTCCATTTGGATGTGTTTTTCTTTCTTTCTTTCTTTCAAATCGACTGAGTAGATGTTAGTTTTTTTATACAAGTATTTAGATTGTGGATATAGGATAGTAATAAATAAGAAAGTGGTACGATGCAATTGAATAGTTCGTTTTGTATTTTATCACTAGTTACCAAAAACATATCGATCATATGCGATGCAGTTTAGATGCGGTGCGAATTTTACTTCTTCTTTTTTTATGATGTTTTATGGTTTATGAACTGTTTTAACTAATTAAAAAGACATGGAAAATAATATCCGGCAAAAATAATTAGACTGAATTTATTAACATAACCAAATATCTTTGGTTTGGTCTTATGTCCCTCTCCGACCTTCAGCTGTTCCTCTCCTCATGTTCCCGTCACCGCTTTTTCTCATAAAATGTAAAAACCAATATTGTCTCATGCTACGACAACTACATAGCCAAATCTCAGTAACTGTAACTATAAACGAACAAACACAATGAAATCTATCTAGAAATTTTGATATATTGACTATGCTAAATAAATAACATATACTATATCTCGAGTAGGGAAGAGACGGCAAAAGTGGATATCGCGAATGAAGCCAACGAGAACGCGGAGAAAAATGTCGATGAGTATGCAAATCGCATCATTTGTTCCTATCCAAACTCTGTTTAGAAAATATAATCATGATTCATGAAGAAAAAAAAGTAGAAAGACGGTTAAAAGAAAAGAGGAAAAAAAATGCAGAAAGTGATTGGAACATGAGAGATGTGAGTGAGACCGATCCGGTGAAATATTTTTTTTACAGATAGGAAGACTCAAGATAAAAAAAGCATTTCCCTCCAATGATTACTATTAACGATAATCGTTGTCCATATCAAACTTGTATATATTCGATTTTAATATATAATTTGTCGACTTTAGAACCCAGTTGGTCTTTTTCCATATGATTAAAGTGGGTCGAAATACATATATTTGATTGGAACGACTCAACTTTCAAACTACAAATCCCTATCTCATATTCGATCTCGAAAACAACATGTGTACTTATCCAAAAAAAAAACAACTTGTATTGTATGTACTTCTTTGATCTTTCTATATATAAACAGATCTTTACATTATTCGACCTGCTCTACTTCATCCCATACTATATCCCAAATCTTAGTTTTTTATGTGAGATTTGGGATAACAATAAAAGCTAATTTAGTAGGAAATTGGTGAGCGGATATGAATCATATGATAAATCAAAAAATCTTATTTATCACGTACGAACAAATTATCTTTTGCAAATTATTCATAGTTACAGTTTTGCTACCTCTTATCTTTTGCAAATTAACCCGATATGGTCATCTGAACCTTAATTAAGTTTTGAGCGGAATTTCAACACAAAAATTTGCGGCTGTGCACGATTTATATATATTAAAGAAAAAAACAGAGAATTTACAATTTATATTATAAAAAAGAAACTAAATAAAAGTCTACAAGGAGTATCACACCAATCAACATCAACCTTAATTTCTCCTTCATTATTTAGATCAACACCCAAACTTCGAGCTCTCTCTATCCCACTCACTTCCACTTACACACAAACCTCTTTCAACTCTCATCAGTTTCACTATCCCAAAATAAAGGAGAGCTAGCTATTATTACTACTTCATTAAAAATACAAAAACAAACAAATAAAAAATAATTATTTATTGATTTCTAAGACGATGGAGGATTCTTACGAGTCAGCCAAGTGGTCTGATTCTACAACAACTCCATATACGGTCTCATGGTCATTACAATCTGACTCCTCCGATTCTGATTGGAACCGCTTTAACCTCGGCCTGTCCTCTTCCTCCTCTGGAAATTTTCCAGCGGATGATTCTGTCGGTGGGATTGAAAAAGCTGAGTCTCTATCCAGAAGCCACCGTCTAGCGGAGAAGAGACGCCGTGACCGGATTAATTCTCACCTTACCGCTCTCCGGAAACTTGTCCCCAGTTCCGACAAGGTATGACTCTCATTCACCAGATATTGTTTTCGTACGTTTTTTTTGGTTTCATAAATTAAATTGTTTTCGGTTTAGTCATGATTTTCAATTTGAATAAACCGGTTTTTATCTGATTCGTTTCCGGTACAATTTAGACAAAAGGCTTTCACACAAAATGTCAAAATCTTCCTTTGTGTTGCTTAATTCGTAATGTGGAAGATTCAAATTAACAGAAAAAGTGAGATTGATATGTTCCGGTTTAATCGATAATCATCTGAGTTGACCGGTTTTTTATCTGAATCGGTTCTGCATATGTGGTGTATTATATCAAATCCCAAAAATCCTTGTTTTGTCATGCAAAACTGTCGTCCAAAAATAAAGTTCAAAATGAGAATGAAATGTTTCGGTTTAGTTAATGAATTTCAGTTTGACTTAAACCGGTTTTGACCTGACTCTACAGCTAGACAAAGCAGCACTCTTAGCAACAGTGATAGAACAAGTCAAGGAACTCAAACAAAAAGCAGCAGAATCTCCAATCGTCCAAGATCTTCCAACAGAATCAGATGAAGTAACTGTGCTGCCTGAAACTATCTCTAATGACTTTGAATCAAATACAGTCACCATCTTCAAAGCTACGTTTTGCTGCGAAGATCAACCAGAAGCAATCACAGAGATCATCAGAGTTCTCACAAAGTTTCAACTCGAAACAATCCAAGCTGAGATTATCTCTGTTGGAGGACGAATGAGAATCAATTTCATCCTAAAAGAAAGCAACAGTAGTGAGACTAGAAACATGGCTACATCAGCAAAAGCTTTGAAGCAATCTCTATGCGCTGCATTAAACCGAATCACATCATCTTCTTCATCTACTTCTTCGGTTTGTAGAATCAGAAGCAAAAGACAGAGATGGTTCCTCTCTACTCACTACTCACAATGATAAATTTTCACAATATATACAAACATAGGTTTTGTCACTTGTCAGCAATCTGATTAATATTTCATAAAGCTAAGCAAGTTCTTAGATTTGTATATTGCAACATTGTATAACCTAAATCTGAATTATTCCATAAGATCTAAACCAAATGACAAACTTGATAAAATCTTAAAACACTACGAAGATTAGCATTTGCAAGATAATAACATTATTAGTAAAAGCCTGATTAGATAGATTAAGCTTTATCATTACTTGAAGATCCATACAATCCAACAAAAACGAAGCTTAGAAAACTTAAAAACTGAAACGAGTTCAGACAAAGTACTTAGGACTTAAACGAAGAAAACAAAACAGGGAAGCAGATGAAAAGCGAAAGTCTTGATGATGAGTCTACTTAGATCGCTGTCTCATCTTTCGTCTCTTCCTCTTCAACCTCCTCATACGCTTCTTCTTCCACTGAGAAACAAAGATTATACAGAACTTAGCCGCAAAAACAAGAGATGTAAGTATGTAACAGATTGATAGACAAATGTAATTTGAAAATTCGAAAGACGAATACCTTAGCTCTCATGACGGAGCCACTCTTTTTCTCAAAACCCTAAATGACGATTTTACGGCGACGGTAATAAGAGAAGAAGTAAATGGTGCGTAAATGTGTATATATATCCCGAAAACCCGAGTAGAGATATTACACGGGCCTATTTACTAAGCCCATATAATATTTTGGGCCTTTACGCTTATATATTCTAAGTAAACGTTTGCATTTAATAAAATAAAATTAATCATTAATAATATTAGGATGGAAAAGAAAAGTAAATCACAATAAATTTGTTTTGTAACGAATTAAATGGTTGGTTATAAACAAATTCACCCATCATAAGTTTACTTTGTTTTTGAAAACGTTTGCATTTAATAAAATAAAATTAATCATTAATAATATTAGGATTGAAAAGAAAAGAAAATCACAATAAATTTCCTTATGAGATAAGTCTCCGTCGATGTAGTATTTTTGACCATGGTATGGTGAACCCCATATAAAATTTGTTGACAAATCCTTCTCCACCGAATATCCAAGCAAAAATATATCCAACGAGTGATACTTTATTATATCTTCTTTAATCAACTCTTACTATCAATTCTCAATCATATAAACACTGTGTATATAATCTTTTACGGACCAATATGCATCTAGTGGTGAACGCTTCTTGAAAATGTATTCTCTCATAATATATAGTTTCCACATTCATTCTTATATAATTCAAACTTGTATAAATATTCTCAGAGATAAAAAGATATATATAAGCTCTGAAACTCAAACAACCAAATCGAAATTATCATATCATATCCTATATAAGGCAGTACTCTGTGAAGCAAGTGTAGAACCAATAAAATTCCCAGATAACTTTCCACCATGATCTCACCCTCTTCCACATATATATATACTTTATTGGAACCGTAATCTCTTTTACGAATTCCCTGAAAATAAAAATCTTCAAAAAAATAATAAAATACCCTCTTATTTATTTCTATAGGTAAAAAAATCCTCCAAAATTTTGCATGCAAAGCTCTAATCTCCTCGATTCTTCTCAAAAAATGAATCTTCAATGCTCTTGACCGACTTTAGGAATGCTTTAGGAATGATCTTCCACAAGAGCAATGATCAATAGAATTCCCCCAAGAAAGGATCAATAAAATCCCAAATATTCCCCCAATGACTATATTCCTCTTCGCCACCAAAAGGCCAAACCGCTGAAGATCCATCACCAACCATATAACCCGGATCCAGACCCATAGAACCAACCGGATCAACCACTGGCGTTGGATTAGCCGTCGTAGATATTGACAGACTAGAACCCACAGAGCCAGCTAAAGAGTTTAAATCCTCCATTGAATTATGATTATGATTATTACACCCTCCTTGTTGCCCTAACGCCAGATCGTGAAGAAATGAAGTCGAATTGTTTACCGGAACATTTGTGAGCTCGATGTCACCAATCTTGTTATCATTGTTATTACGAGTTGGAAGATTCTGATACTGTTGTTGGTGATGGAGTTGTCCCACTTGCATCATCTGACTTCGTTGTTGTGGTTGTGGTTGTTGTTGGTTAGGGAAAAGACCATAACTAGGGCATAACATGGAGGACGCACCACCGAGGAATATGTTGTTGTTGAAAGGGAGGCCGTACGGACCAAAGGCGGCTCCTCCTTCGATTGTGGGACGAGGAAGGAGAGGTCTTAGGGTTTGAGTGGATGAAGAAGAAGACGAAGGAGAAGATGAAGCGGCGGAGACGGAAGAGGAAGAGGAAGAGACGGAGGAAGGAGAGGAAGGGGTTAAGTTGAGCTGAGCACGTGACCCGTAAAGATAAACAGCAGCACGGTCGTAGGCACGTGCGGCATCTTCAGCGGTGGCGAAAGTACCAAGCCACTTGCGAGTGCGTTTACGTGGCTCACGGATCTCGGCGACCCATTTCCCCCAGCTTCTTTGTCGGACACCACGGTAACGGAACTTGGAGTTGTCAGGACCACCTTTGCCTTTGCGTTTGCGTTGAGCGGAAGAGATTGAGTCGGTGGAATTATCGGATTGAGGATTGTTGTGGGTTAGGGTTTGGTTAGTATCGTCAAGATGGTGTTGTTGTTGAGAAGCTAAAGGGTCCATAGATGAAGAAGACGTTGAGAGAGAGAGAAAGAGAGATTAAAGAAATTGGAAAAAAATGGAAGAGGACGAATCAAGAAGAAAGGGAGACTGAAGGGTGTTTGAATGTCACGGTTGTGAATGGTGGATTAGGGCGGTGCTTCTTCTTTTATAATACTTACACTCTCACTGCTTCTTTTTTTTCAACTTTTTTTACTAGCCCCATTTTTTTTCTACTAAAGATTTTTTTTTGTTGTAACTGCAAACAGTCAATTTTTTTATCATGAATGATATATTGAATTTGGTTGTTTTTTTTTTTTTAATTCAGCATCATCAGAATTAAGTTTCATAAAATCAAAAGCTAGTTTGTAAAAGTGAAAGATTAAAATTAAAATATAGTGAAAAATTCAAATAAAAAATACACCAAACTCTATATGGTCAAGAGAAAGATAATACTTTCAAATATATCTCACACATGATTCAAGATACAAACAAACAACTAAGTAAATTATAAGCAAACAGTTTTATAAAAAATTTTAAAAATTAATATGTATAAGTGCCAAATAACTAATTCATTATTGACTTTTGTCAGTTAGAGAAATCAAAAAAAAAAAGAGAGAGCTTTCAAAAGAATCTAAATTTGAAAGCTTTTGATTATGATTTTAAAGTGGGAAACATATTTGACGAAACTTAATTCTTTGCAATTTGACACCGTAATTTCAACTTTAAAAAGAAATATTAGTGTGTATTGAACATTCTAAAATACTCAGAAAATTTATTCATGATAAACTAAAACACATGTAAAAGTTCACACAAAAAAAAAATTATTTGACCGAAAATTCAGTCTAGGTTTACATAATCTAACATTTTTTAGTGACTTAAAAAAAAAAGGTTTTAGGAGAAATTACGATAGACTAATTTTATTTTATTTTCTTTCCAATTTTCCCTAACAAACCTAGTCACCGGTGGCATAACACACATGATATACGTCGGTCAGGTAATAATAGTAGGTATTCAACTATTTCGAAACAAAAATTGAACATGGAGGTAATTAGAAAAAGAAACATCCTGTAGTAATTACCATTGCAAAAGGAGTATATGCTACGATCATTTTATTTGTTGAATTCTTGGAGAAGAAAAATATACTTAATTTGCGCACTCGGAGAGTGTTGCAGATGCATTGCTTGCTGCTGCTACTGGAGGGACAGAAATACAGATGCAGTTGCACCACAGAAGTAATTATTTTCTGCTTTTATTTAACACACATAGATATATGTGTTCATTTAATCTAAGACTACCATTCTTGGAAGAAGACTTGGGCTTCAGAGTCAAATACTTCGTCCGATAAAATATCATAGATTTTGATTGAATACTATACCTTTAATATTAACAAGAATTATATAGAAATTGAAAACACTTACATGTTAATGGATAAATCCTTAAATATATTAAAATAGCTTAGGTATATCGTAGATATTTTTATGTATGCTTCGACTTTAAAAATATTAAAAAATATATATTGAACTACTCTTCTAACTCAATTTATGAAATAGAAGACTTATAGACAAAAAAATATTTGAAGTCATTATAAGTCAAGTTTGAAAATATAATTAACTTGTAGCTAATTTCAGATAAATAAATAGCATATTAACAAGTTTAATTATTTCAGATTAAACAAAAAAAAGTTTAATTACAAAATTTGCATTAGCTTCCTCCTTTATCAAAAAAACTTTGCATTAGCTTCGTCTTCCAAGGGATATATACTTTTGTTGTTAGTCTTCTACAAAACTATTTAATAATTATCAAAAGAAGAGAAAAAGAGAGAAAATGGGAATATTGCATGGGAGAGATGAGGTGGCGATGAAGGAAGCAAAGACAGCAAAAGAACCAAAGCTTTTTCTTGTGGTTTCTGAGATCTCAGCCCAATTGCCTTGGAACTCTCACCTTTTTATGTCTCTGCAGAACTCAACTAGTTGCGCCATACATTTATCCACTTTATTATTTATCAGCATAGCTTGATTATTCTCATCTCCCATTCACGTGAAATTTTGTATAATAATAAGTCGAACAAATTAATATAACATTTTTTTTTTGTTAAAGATTTTAACAAATTATAACATTTAAGAGATATTGCAGAAATTGTTTTTATTCGAACGAATTCCAGATTCTCAAGTTAAAGTGATGGCCATAACAGAGGGCAAAGAATTTCAAAGAATTTCTGCAACGGAACAAAGATGATCTACAACATAACATTATATATGTCTCGTAGGCTATAAAATGTTCATATAAAAGAAAGCAAATGGTTGGTGCGGGAGAGGAACATTTTCGAGCAAGATGATAAAATGTTCACATACCCACAAACCGTGGGCTGGATTTTAATCAACAGCCTAAGATTATGTGTGCGCCGATATATTTTATATATGATGCACATACTGTACGTGTTTGGATAAGGACCTTTAATTTAATTTAATTTTAGTTAAATAGATTTTTATCAGAATGTCTCTATGTCTGACAAAAAAAAAAAAAAAAAAAAACACTTTCCTTTTGGGAATCAGTTTCCATGATTGCATCTTAGATAATAAATTATCAGTTTTAGTTTACAAATGAGGATATCGTTCTAATGTCCACTCTTGTATTACATGACTAGGAAGTATTTATAGATGTGGGTGTTAAATCCTTTTCTGATACCGGTGCGGATAATACCACTAGTTTAATAATTCACACAAAATCTTTGTTAATAAGATTCCGAATATTTTTTAATTTCTTACGAACAGTGAAGTGAATGTTCTGGCATGGTGCCCAAAGAAAAACACTAGTAAGGTCGAAACATCAAACCTTCGACCCACATCGATCACTCATCAAGCCTCTCTAATATCGGAAGGATCATGGATTCATGGTGAACAGTTGAAGTAGTCATTGGACCTTTTCGAATCATGCTATTGTTATGACAGATTTTCATGATAGTTTTTAGATTCATCTTTGTTTTCTTATTTGGGCCGAACATATGATAAAAATATATGGATGGATCTTAATTACACCCAAATAGACATGAGATATGCATATCATATTTTTCAGACTCAAAATGGGAAATAGTAGTCTCTAGCTACGTTTTATCCACTTTTTTCACATTCGTACGAATATATCAGTTGATCCTTTATAAAACCAAAACGAAGTCATTTTGAGCAGAGGAGCTGCAAACGACTAGGTTTATTTAGTGTGTGAATGAGTCAAACTTCGTAGTTTGGGTAATTAAGTAACTTCGTAGGATATAAAAATGAATATAATACGTTCAGGAATACACCTTTTTCATTTCCTCTTATTTATACGAATATTGACTCGCCCAATCAAGAGAACTAAACTATTACGATATAAAAAGGGGTCAATATATGTGGTGTTAATTAATGTTCCGATGTATATTTTTTATCTGTTAGCGTTTGGCTCATTGATATTACCTCGAATATTGTCTATTTTGTATAACATTGTACATTCCAATTAGTTTTTTTGACCAAATCAAAAATCTTACAACACTTCTCTTTTCGAATACTATATTTCGCCAGCATATTTGCGCATTCGGATTATTTTTTTAATGTTTTAGATATTTTTGCAAGTTGCAACATATACAACAAGGGGTGTAGAAGATTAAAGAAATATGGATATCCACTTAGATTAAATCATTATTTTTATTTTGTATGGTGGAGTTTAATATAAATATAATTCACATCTATTGGTAGAGATATACGTTGGATAGTAGGTCTATGCTGGCTATATAAAAAAATTGTAATTAATAAGTCAATTATTAAGATATTCATAAGTTATACAAAGTTCATTCCCTTTAGTCGAGCAGACCTTTTGAGGGGCAAGTCTATTATTGAGATACGATCCTACCAAAAAAATAAATGAGCCGATTCATGTCTCATATGTTAACGTATTTATCGTTGACAAAAGAAAATTTGATAACGTTTTAATTTATTCAATTTCTTTATCAATGATAACGTATTTATCATCAAATATCAAATCAGATTATCTTAGTCAGCGTACTTGCGGAGCCTCTAATTAAATAATTAAAGCACGTCTCCTTAACAACAATTAAACATTTCTAACTAATCACAATTCAGTCAAACCATTTTCAATCTTTAATGGGGCGGTTCCAATGGTGATTCTTATGCTAGTTATGATTTAATATTTTGAGAATCTTGAATAATTGGAAATTGTCTAAAGTAAACAGACTCGTATAAAGTTTTTACTTAAACAAACAAATTAAGATATGTTTAATATTTCAGGAAGGGATTCATATTGTGGAAAATATCTGAGCAAATATTATGATGTGTATCAAATATGGTTAGTTTAATGAAATATCTATATTTAATAAAGTAACACTTTTGCTAGACTATAGTCACTATACGATTATTCTTGGACAAGACTAATTTCCAAAACTATTATCCATATTTTACTGATCCATCCAAAAAGGAAATACTTATAAGCTCGAATGAAAATCAACAAATTAGAGAATAATTTTTTTTTGGGGGTAACATGAGACAATCAATCTTTCTTTTGGCCATAACTCTTCCCCAAATGACTTCAACCTCTTCAACAGCTTAAGTCAACATGTTGCTTCAATAAAGTTTCTTATATTATTACATGATCCACTGTCTTGATCAGTATCACTTTTACTTATTTTCCTTCTCTTGTTGTAAACTCAAAAATTTGTCCTTTTTGGGAGGAACAAAAGGAAGAGATAAATAAGATGTCGGTTAAGGAAAAAAAATCTTTCTTTTGGGTTTTGGCATATGACACTTCGTTAATAGATAAATAGATAGTCAACCCAATTACACTATACAAATTCGGTGATACATTCGAATAAGATTTAAATTCGGTGAACAAAGGTTTTTAACATAATAATAAAGGCCAATCATGCTTGTTGTTTGCCGACACAAACTATTGCATCAATCGCGCTACTTGGGACCAATGCAACACCAAGACGGTGTATCACGGACCGCAAAAGGAACCTTTTTACTTTTCTTTTTTTATTACAAAAATAATTGGTATTGGATGCAACAATTTTAATGCATGCGAAATCTTAAAAAAGATGAAAATAAATGACATTATGGGCTTACTTACTAAGCCCACGATTGTTAAGTTGAGTATAGTTGATTGTTTAAAGTGTCTGTTTGGTTTATTGTTGGTTCATTTGTTGGACCGCGTAAGTAAACTAACCATGTAAAATACATAACCATGTAAAATACAGTGTTTAACCGTCCGTCTAGATCAAAATTTAGAATAATAGTTTCAGAAAATATAAAAGTATTTTGTAAAAGATATATAAAATTAGCAAAAACAATTTATAATAGGGGGATTTCGATTGCTACTAAGATCTTGATTTCAATAAAGAAATCCATAAATTGATAGTGGATCGCCAATAGGCGTGCAATGAGACGAAGCATAAAATAAATTAAATCTATAATAGTGATTTATATTGAATCATGGATGATTAAACAAATTGGAAGGCGAGAGTAGGAAGTAAACAATAAGAAAACCGAAAAGGATTTTAAATGAAATAAATTAAACCTCAAAGCTATACAAGTCAACGGAGGGAGAATTCTTAATTTATTTTTATAAAAGTAAAAATTAGAATGTAGTATTATCTTTCTCTAATTAAGCTTTAGGACTCATCACAAGATTCTCATAAGTGTCAACGGCACTTGACGGAACAGCGACCATTACTTTAACAGCGTCACTTCGTTCAGGAACCGGAAGCAACAAACAGTAACGATCGCAACAAACCGATCCCACATGAACCGGTTTACCCAAACCAAAATCAAGCCGTTCTAAACCAAGACGTGACCACTGCGACAATATCAACACTCCAACCGAGTCAGGACTCGCTTTCGTCTTGCTCACAGCTTCCACCACCGATCTAACGTAATCGTCGCCGACTCGTTCCTTCGCTTGTTTCACGAGCATCGTCGCGTGGCTTAACCCTTTCTCCGTCAAGTCTTTCACGGTGGTTTGCGCGCAACCGACGACGAATGCGTTCCCGTAGAATCCACTGGGTAGACTCGGTTTGACTCGTTCTCGAATGTTAATGCTAAATAGAAGCTTAAGGATCTGATTCGACGGCAAGTTTAGTGATCTCGCCCAGCTCCGCCATACATGTGCAGAGAGAACCTCGAACGATGTGTGTTTCGAATTGGACTCACCGAGTCGACTCGCGAGCATCTTGAGCTCGGTAAGTTTCTGTTTCTCGAAGACAAACGAAGTCGGGACGAGTCGTTCGGCGTCGAATCGGTTAATGAATCCACATAGATCGGGAACTCGGTTGAACTCAGGGTGGCTCAACGAGTCACGAATCGGTGACGGATTAAGCAATTGACGATCCCAAAGGTGTTTTCTCCTTAGCTCATTCGGACTCAGTGAGTCTTTTGATAACTCGGCGAATAAGGCGAGAAACTCGGCGCTGCCAATCCCATCGGAGACGCAATGGTTAACACCAACGGCTAAAGCGGCACCACCATCACGGAGCCAAGTGAGCTGAACAACGAGAGGTGGAGCACCAGCAAGAACATCGATGACTTGAAGGGAGAGAAGCTTTCTCCAGCTAGTCACGTGCCGAGGAGGTTTCTGAAAGTCAAGGCACGTGAGGATGTCAGAGTCGGCTTCAAGAAACAAAGCACCTTGGCCACGGCAATTGACCTCGAGACCTCCGCCGCCGCCGTCGGGTCTCTCACGGACGCGGCCGGAGAAAGGGAAGTAAGGAACGAGAGCGCGAGAGAGGGCGGATTTGAGGCGAGTCGAGAGAGAATAATCCGGGTCGGAAACGGGTGGGTAAACGAGAAGGTATTCGATGGTGAAACGGAGGAAAAGCTGAGAATCTAAGGCGGAGAGAGACAGAACAGAAGACGGTGTTTGGTCGGAAGGAGTTATAACTGTGACTTCTTTAACATGAACTAAGGATCCCATTTTTTTCTTACTATGATGCTCTGTTTTTTCTTCTTCTTCTTTTTTCCTCAAGAAATAAACAAAGGTGGGTCTCTGCTACGTGTCTCTCTATCTCTATATATATAGTATATAGTATTTTATATATCTGCTATGAATATAATGGTCCTAAATAGAGTAACATGTCAAAAATTTCTCCGCTAGATTCTACAATTTTGTTGGATTAAACAATTCAGATTAATTTAATAATTGTTTCAACTTTCAACACTAAACTACTATATGCCAATATGTTTGTGTTGGATAAACGATAGAACAATAAGGAATACATATATTGGATTTGTATATTTGGAATATTAAAAATTAGAATACACAACATATATATTTTAAAAATATGCCGGATAACAAAAACATGATATGAATCACTCAAACATATAAAAAAAAAAACGATGTGAACAAGCAAGGATCAGATTTGTATTCATGTATTTTAAGTAACTATTAATATGTTGTATCGTGCAGATGTACTCTTTGGTCTCGTGTGTACGTGTTACCTTATTATCACTTATTTCGAGTTTGGAGGCTATTTTGATCCGTTGGTCCGAGCGTTTAACAAGTTCTTGTTTTGGAATGTAGACTTTAAATTTTGAGCATATCGTGCAACGCTACTCCGTAAGCATAATTTGAAATGATCATATGAACGCGAATAAACTTCAGATGATCATCTACAAAATTATCCATATAATAAGAACTTCCGACAAAAATATCTAAAAATAACAAAAACTACTGGTTGGCAAAAGTTTTAAAAGTAGACATATTTCGAAAATTAAATTATTACAGTGTCATTAATTTGCAATTGTTTAATTCTGAAAAGTCTTCAAGTTGATGTATTACGGTGTGAAATGAACGATCAAAATTGATTGCCCTTTAAAGTAGGAAATCATATATTTTGTATTTCTATTAACAGGTGCATTATCAAAAGAAACAAAAAAAACTCATCAACTTAATTATGTTCAGATACATATAAGAAATATCCCATTAGCACATATATGATAGTATATAACTACAACATAAATTTAGTAGTATATGAAGCAGTAGAAAAGGAAGGGACTTACTCTGCTAAATGAAGCCTAAATCTGACTAAATTTAACAAATTAAAAGTTTAGAGTTGCAGGGGTTTTGAAATTACACCTTTCTTGTTTAGAATTATTTGGATGTATATTAAGGGCAATAATAATGAGAATAAAATGGTTGTGGTGACGGTTTACAATATGATGTGCCTTGTTGTTTGGGCGTTGGCGCATGTTCTAAAACAGTGAAAGATTTGGTGCCAAGATTCTCATGGAATAACTTTATGGAACAAAGACAAAAATATACTCATAGAATATCAATATGAGATATATATACCCTTCCAGAATTATGCAAATTTTATCTAGAGAGAAATATCACAATTTATTTCCTTATTGTTCTAATTATAGTCATCTTATCGTTATCATAACTAACATGTGTTATTTGATACAAAGAACATAATAATTTTGAATCTCTACACACTTTTAAGACGGATATATGTAAAAAAGGAAACAAAAAAACAGTTCCAGGACTTAATTTTGCAACCCAAAAATATTAAGTCAGATATTCAATAAAATCTACTAGATTCAATAATAGTTAGTTTCAAATTCAAGTGTTGTTTGCAATATTGATTTCTAAAATTAATTACTTTCCCACATAAGCTACTAGCCTACTACTATTATTTACCGAAAGTTCATCAAGGAATTGAATTTTCAAATGGTAACAACCATTCGAATCAATATAAATAAACCACTTGTGCACTTATAATTGAAATTAGATGTATAGATAATTCAAAAGCAATGCCACTTTTTTCTTTTAATTTTACTGTGTAGCGGTCTAGTCAATTCTAGCATGGACCCATAAATATTTAACGTGGTCACTCGTATAGTCTATATGATCTACTTTTCTTTTAAGTCATATTTTTTTCTTTGGGATGATATAAAGCTTCTTTTTCAATGATGATATAACAGTGTGCTTCGGTCCTACAAATATTACCTCTTCTTATTAATAATCCAAAATGTGACGAGTAGAGTCGAGAGATTTAAGGATCGATCAAATCTTAATACGATGGAATCCTAATACGATAGAAGACGAATTGAAAGCAGATATCAAATGGTAATTAAAAAAAAAATCGAATGGTGATGCATATGTATAATTACATTGTAATGTCTCAATATTATTTGCAACTATGTCTTGATAAACTATTATCATTAAAAGAAATAGAATGTTGTGATATACAAGATGGCATTGCTCAAAATATTAAGCTATCTACAATAATAGAAAATTAATCAGGTTTCAGTTTAGAATCTTTTCCGGTTACAAAGAAAATATGGTGGAATACGTTTCACATTCCCATTACATACAAAAATTAAAGAAGATGATTCGGTAATCCAAATAAAAAGGGCCGATGATGTATTTCCACAGTAGAAGTATCATATACTATTACATCCACATCAAAACTAAATCTCGTTCTATATCTATTCAAAACATAAATTTTATTATTTAATACACATATGTTGAAAGTTCGAATTCTAGAACCATACAAACTCATAGTTTGAATCTTAAATACACATAATTTATGATTATCATCGGTTTACTATTTACCAAAAAATACTAAACCACTTAACTTCAACAATAAATCAAATTTAACCGATTTTTTCTAAATTAAATCAGAAAATACCAAATTTCTTCTCATTTAAGCAAAAAAAAAAAGAAATCCCCAAATTAAAAAACCCCAATTCGAAAATCACCAACTCTGAAATCCAATTGACAAAAAATTCAAAGCAAAAATATGATCTTTATAATCATCAACAAGAAGTTCTACAACAAAAGTAAAAATACTATAAATAGGATAAAAAAAGTCAATGTCGTCTTCATATAATCACAGCTTAAACCGTAGCTATAGAATTAAGCCCAGAAACTTCAAATTAAACTGAAATTTATGTTCCTTAGGATTCAACTTTACCTTACGAAGTTGATATGAACACCGAGACTTCGATGAACAGCTGAGCAATCGATACATAGAAAGATACCATAAGGAACTGAAGCCCAAGTTGGATTCTTCGCACTACAATTAAAGCATACCTAAAAGCAAAAATCAGAAATATAGAATGAAACTTAGTTCTGGTGTAGATCTGATTGTATATGATACTTTTCATGTGAAAATACATCGTCTATCATCGGCCCAAATAAAAGAGTTTATATTGTTTTGATTCTGTTTATGAAAAGAAATAAGGAAGATTTGGGAAGATTTTGTACCAAGAGAAAAAAAAAGGTGAGAAGATTGCTTTATGGGGAAGAAACTAAAAGGGTGACTTGATATGGTATGCACATGTTACGGTAGTCATGTCTGTTTTTTTTTTTTTTTTAAATCCTTTTACACTCAAGGAATCTAAAGTAAGTCATCTACGAACTTTGGTTGTATATATTATATTATACAGTAGATGCATGCTGAAAAGTGAGGCACTTTTAGGCCTTGTGTTCATGTCGGTGACGCCGACGACATGTTAATTAACAAGGAGAAACTCGACGCTGTCTTAACGATGAAATTGAAAGAGAAATAAAGGTAAAAGTGATGTTATGACGCTGACGCCGGTGCCGTTCTTTATTTCAGAACTCTTATTTCTTTTAACAAGTCGTCGCTTATTCCCAAAGACCACCACAAATTAGTCCCTAAAATCCCAAAGCATCTAAGTTCTCTTCTATACTCACTCGCTATTTCTTAGCTTATTAAGATTCGTACCATAAAACTTTCACCCTTAATTGTTGAAGCTCAAGTGCTTAACTTATCTTTTCTATTTTTGTGAGATCCACTCTTAAATATTATAGCACTATAACTATGCATTTGCGGCCACTTAAAATTTTCTAAATTTTGAAGTTTGATCTATCAAATGTTCTCTCGTTAGGAAGTAAAACACAAACTCATTGACGAACTGATCATCAACGAAACTAATGCGTACAGTTTTTTAAATGTTACCAGAGATGTGGGGTACATTATACATATTTTGCCAAAAGAACTCGATTTCTCAAAGCTCACATTGGCAGATAGCACATGGACAACGAATTCTTGAAAGAAGTAGACGATTCATGGGTAGATGAATTTCAAATGAATAGAAGTATTCTTGCGGTGAATATAAACTAAGTTCATTTTACAACTTTTATAGCTAGCTTTACCAACTGTATATAAAAGGAACCACAGAAAAAAAAAAAAAAAAAGAGAGTATGGATCAGAGAGAATATTGGTTCACTCTGATGTATCGAAGAAAATACAAAAAGCCTTTTTTGCACGCACTTAATAAAAAAAGTCCAATTAATATGACGAAAGTCATATGAAAATAAAGACAAAACACCTTGTCATTAAGTTATTCTTTTTTCATTTTCAATTGATCAGTACGTGATTTTCAAAAAGGCGTAGGCCAGCCAAGGGGGTAAACAAATAATCACCATATATTTGTTTAACGTTATTTTCGTTATTCGTAACGTATTCTTTATATTTCCTTAATGAAAATAAATAAATAAAAACATTGGGTGTACCGAAAGAAACACCACAATGCACATATTATCCATCCAACAAGAATTTGGTAGGCCCAGGTCTTGAGCACCCAGTAGCCACCATCCCTTCTCATATCAACAAACAAGGCTACTGCTTCCGACATAATTTACTTTCATAACATGTTAGTATCAATATCCTTTTAATATATATGCGAAGACATGATTCTTTCTTGTTAATATATATACATTGTTTGTGGTGTTAAACTGTTAATCATATTAAATACAATAAAGTTCAACTATATATAAACTCTTAGCTATATACTTTATCTATATAGCCGAAAATAATGTTGGACGAACATGATTTATTGTCAACATGAAAATAACAACACTGTGAGTCTGTGACCTTTTGTTATACATCATATGTGAGACCAAAACCGAGGCTCCTTTGAAAATGACACGAAAGGATGATATATATACACATAGATGTGTACATACACAGAACCCTCACATATACATACATATAAATGGATTTGCGTTGAGATACAAACAAGGAAGAGAGCTAGGAAGATTCGAGTGTTAAAATGTAAAAGCCGGTCACCGGCCTCTTAATGAGTTCGCGATCATAATTAATGCAAGGAGTGGTTGTAAAGTTGAATCTACAAAAGAGAGAATTTGTCTTTTATGTTTGCCAAAGCTTTTCATATAGTCAAAGATTGGTCGGCAGAGACATTTTCACTTGCATGGAGACAAACTTATAATTCGTAAATCTATCGTTACGTTATTTCTTTTCTATCATTTTATCAACTATGTCAGGTCTATAATATGGATTTGGAATTTTCTGAGACAAAAAAAAAAATTGGATACAAACAAGAAGTGAACGACTATTAATTATTCTTTGACAATAGCTAGCTAACCAAGTAAATTTGCAATCTAGTGTAAAATCAAGTAACAAAGATTGTTGACAATAATTTTTAAAACTATTTGAAAATTAAAAAAATCGATGTCGACAAGTCTGTGTAATGTTGTAGGCACTAGAGATACCTGCCTACCATGCATAGAAGATATATGTAATATTATGTAGTGAAAATATCAAAGACTAGTTTTTTTTTGTGTGATGTAATGTTAGGTGATATGCATAGTAAAATTATTAAATAGTAGAATCTTTTAATTTTTTGTGATGATATGCATGTTCAGTTGGCAAATATGTCGAACTTTCTGAAATAACCAAAGTGGTATATAACGTAGAATCCACGGACCAATTATAGCGGACGTATAGCCACGAACAAAAGCAATTGGAGCGTTTCAAAACATGTTTCGCAGATGGTTAAACATAAAGTAATTGAGAGTTTGTTCAGATTTTGCAAATGATCAAGTTAAACATATGTAATATCTAATCTAAATTGATGTAAGGATAAGCTTAGATTGGAATATATATGATTTGCATCTGCACCCCAACATTTTAATGTTTTTTTTTCCTTGATGTGATAAGCATTGTTTTCTTCTTTTTATCACAACCCCTCTTTTCGTTATCTCCTTTCTCGACTTCTTTAATTATCTTTTCAACCATACCAAAAGGATTCCTCGCAAACTATTGAATCCAAGTCTTTTCACAGAAAAAGACGAAGAGATATTCTCTAAAGTGAATCTTATTCCCAAAATCATATCTTTGTTTTTGTTTGTTTGTTAATGTTAATCAAATTTACATATTATAGTCTTCACTCGTCAGTATCATAAATCTAAATTAAAATAATATCCGGGTGATGTTACTGTATATTACTTTCGTGTCAACTATAAGCGATCATTGTACCATAGTCATAGACCGAAAAAGAGGAAAGAAATAACGGTTTCCAAATCAAATAATAAAAACTTGCTAACTAACTTTTCTAAAAATAATATAATACTAAACTCACAATTTTAGCAACGTTTTAGACTTTTGAAACATCAACTAATGTGTTATTTTTTTAATCCCCCTCAACTATAGTGCTTAAATAGATAGTATCAATTTAGGTATCTCTTAATCCTTATTAATTTGGGTCCATCATCCTTGGTTACCTAATTTTCTCTAATACTTTACAAAATAAAACTAGTGTCGATTTAGGTATATCACTTAAAAACATTATTTGCTCCACTCACAGTCTCACACATCTGTTAGTAACCTAACAAAAAGCTCTTTCACATACTTTGGATTATTGGATAATATTCACGAAAATACACTGTTTTAAAGTGGTCTATTAAAGTTATCGTAACACTTTGGGTCAGAGTTTAATAATGGGCCTATTATATCATAATAAAAGCCCATTATAGTATAGGCCCATTTTCTGAATAAGCTTCTTGGTTTAACCCCTAACGAATAAGAAATACAAATCAACTTGTGGGACTCCAAATGTGTCTTCTCCGGCGACGACTAGCGAAACAATCAGTTAACTCCAGAATACTCTTCCTAATCCTCGCCGATCGATCGTTCTCCACCGTGAAATTCCCTCTAGGTCGTCGGAGTACCACCGAATTCGACCAACTCATCTACAAAGCTGGCAGTTCCGGCGACTTCGAGACCGTACGCCGTCTTCTAACCAGCCGCGTAGCGCACGGCTGTTTCAATACGAGCGACACTTTCAAATTCCTCACCAACACCGCCTCATATTCCTCCGCTTTAGAAGATCTCCGCCGCGTTTTGCCTCAGATCGACGGCCGTTTCACGCGGAAATCCGCTTACGACATTCTCATCGCTCGTCTCTGCAAGCTCGGCCGCGTAGAAGACGCTCTAATCGTGATCGGAGACATGTCTAGCGGGAGATTCAGCCTGACGCCGTCGACATTTCACCCGATCTTATGCGCGCTCGCTAGGAAGAACAAAATCGAAGAAGCTTGGCGAGTTGTTGAATCAATGAGATCCAATTCGATTCCGGTGGATATAACATCGTACAACTACTTCCTAACTTCGCATTGCTACGACGGCGACGTGGAAGAGGCCAGCGAAGTGATGCGCAAAATAGAGGAAGACGGGATATCACCAGACTCGCGTAGCTACGACGCGCTTGTGCTCGGCGTGTGTAGAGCGGGGAAAGTGGAAGCGGCTATGGCTATGTTGAGGAGGATGGAGGAGGACGGCGTGAATGTGCTGTACTCGACGCATGCGCATGTTATTGCAGGGATAGTTGAGGAAGGCTATTATGCGCTGGGTGTGGAGTTTGTGTTAGCGTACGCTGGGAGAGATTTGAGGTTAGATGCTGAGAGTTTTGGGAGTTTGGCTGGTAAGCTTATGAAGAAGAAGAGGTTTGAAGAAGCTAAGATTGTTTTGAAAGAAATGGTTATGAGAGGATTGAGAATGGGAGATGAATTGAGGGAATTGTATGATAGCCATGTGAGAAATGAGGATGGTGATGATTATGATGTTTTCAGATGATTGAGAAGCTCATGATTCCAATTGTGGCATACAGAAACAGAGATCGTGGGCTATGAGAGTGTATACAGAGATTAAGATTTATATATTGGATCCATAAGCTCTTGTTTGATAGGATTGTATCATGGAAAGAAGAAGATGTGATTCAAAAGTCTCTCTGCATTTGTTGCATTTGCTCTGTTTGTGGCATGATGACTTCATTTTGAAACATTTCACTGCAAATATGACTTTTATAAGTCTTGATTCAGTTGGTCTCGGAATGAACATGAGCTACAAGGTTGTTACTTTAGTCTCACGTCCGAAAAAAAAACAAGATTCTTGAGTTGTTGAATTGAACCGAGTGGATCAAGTAAACTAGAGAAGAAATTATCTTCTACTAATTAATCAAATCAAAACCATAAGACGAATAATTGAATAAGAAGACCAACTAAATTAAACAATTGAACTCACATTAAACATCTAAAATCATGTTACTAATTTTAATTCCTCTCTTGAAGAGTGAAGACTAGCTTTGCATTTTTACAAGGTGGATACACTACGATGCAGATTATTTGTGAGATCTGAATTGATTCGATCAAATGATCATATATGTGTGTGAAGTCATTAAAGATCGTCTCGATCAACGAGAGATGGGAAGATATTGAGAGCACACGTATTCACGTACCTCGCCATGTTATTCCCACTAATGTTGGAATTAGATATTGACATAAGTCAAATAACTAATGTAATTTATCGTAATTTCTTTACAAAAAGTAATTAGAAAATCTAGTTTACGATCGCAATAATTTTGAATCAGATGATAAATAAATATTGGTTACAATGTTAATGCGAGCATTAAAGGCTTCATCGTCAGCTAAATGCCAGCTCTTTGCACGCCATTGATGAGTCATCTAGGGTCTTTTCTAGTACTCTTATTCTGTATAGACTAATCCCATCCTGATTTGCTCTATTTATTATAGAAACTTAAAGTGTTGTACTTACAGAACGTAAAACGCATTCAATTTTGTTTTTTTATATGTGACCATCCATTTACTGTTTTCTGCACATGCATTTATGATATATCCGTAGCTTTTGCTCTTTAGTAAATTCGGTATGACACAATATAATGACTTCAATTAATGCAACTAACATAGAGTTTCTTAATTTAGACATTCGATGCAAATAAAATTATCTGCTAGAATTTTCTATATTTTGAAGAAACATCTCCATATCAAGAAATATACAAATATATAGAAAACTTTGATTCGAATCCAAATCAAAAGTTAGTTCACTTAGGACTCGATAAAGCTCAGTTCATTGCCAACTAACTGAAAAAAAAACTTACAAGTAAAAAATAAACATATTAGAAAAAGGAAACTTATCAAGAAAAACAAAACTTAATAGAAAAAGGAAACCAAAATCTAAAAACCCTTCACATAATTCATTCACACAATCTTACAAGACTTGAGAGCTCAAAACCTTCAAATTCTCTCTAGTCTTTGTTTCTTTGATTATCCAAACCCTATTTCAACACAAAACCATGAATCCTAATCATCAGAAACCAATACTTCTTACATTATTCACCGTTCTTTTTCTTCTCCAACTTCCAAACCCTAATAATGCATCATTATCCCCACCAGTAGCAGCTGTTTACGCCTTCGGCGACTCCACGGTGGATTCCGGCAACAACAATTACATCCCCACTTTATTCCGGAGCAACCATCCTCCCTACGGAAAATCATTCCCGACCAAACTCCCCACCGGAAGATTCTCTGACGGAAAACTCCCCACCGACTTCTTAGTCTCCTCTCTAGGACTCAAACCCACTTTACCAGCTTACCTCAACCCTTCGGTCAAAACCCGTGACTTGTTGACCGGTGTTAGTTTTGCCTCGGCCGGAGGTGGTTTAGATGATCGGACGGCGATGTTATCGTCGACTTTGACCATGGATAGGCAGTGGAGGTTCTTCGAAGAAGCTTTACGTAAGATGAAGAGTGTGGTTGGAGATTCGGAGACTAATCGGGTCATTAAGAATGCATTATTCGTGATTAGTGCGGGCACTAATGATATGATCTATAATGTTTACGATCGTGTACCTCGGAGTTTCTCGGTTTCGGAATATCAAGATTATCTACTCAGCAAAATCGAAGTTTTTGTCCAGGTTAGTTACGTTTTAACCTTTATTTTGAGAGTTTTATCAAATTTATCTTATTATATAAAATATATATTAGGAAAAAATTAACTAATATTTTCTAGAGATATGTGTGTCTAATATATTTATAATAAAATTTGAAAAAGTAACAATAAATATCCTACGTACTTGGATCGCACATTCGCACTCACTAAATAACTTTGTTATTCTAGCTGTGATATACTTGTTTCATAGGCACAATTTTTGTTTATCAGGCTTGCTCTCATAGGCCCATATATAATAATAGTATCTAACCTTACAATTGCTTACAGAGACTATACCACGCTGGGGCACGAAGGATTACGATAGCTGGACTACCACCAATTGGATGCCTTCCAGTGCAAGTAACACTTGGTAGCATCACAACTCCTCGCAACTTCGGTCATCGGATCTGTACGGAACGTCAAAACACTGATTCTAGGCTTTACAATCAAAAGCTACAGAAGCTAACCACTCGTCTCAGTCAGAAGCTTGGAGGCTCCAAAGTTCTTTACCTCGACATTTACTCTCCGTTAATAGACATGATCAAACATCCTCTTAAATACGGTAACTATAATTAATTAAGTTTGATATACAAATTTGTGAATTAGGACATAATTATGAATAAATATTGATATAATATTTAATGCAGGATTGGAAGAAACGTCTAGAGGATGTTGCGGGACGGGGTTGCTTGAGGCAGGACCTCTATGTGAGCCACAGTCTCGGACTTGTGAAGATGTCTCCAAGTATTTGTTCTTTGATTCTGTGCATCCTTCGCAGAAGGCTTACTCCGTCATTGCTCGTTCCGCCTTAAAGAATTTGTTATCTTTCCTCTAACTTGTTATTAGCAAGTATTATTATTATTAAACATGATTTATCAACACTACATGTAGTTAGTAGTCACGGTTTGGGTTTTGGTTAAATTTTTTGGTTTTGGTTACGGTTAACTTCATAGTTCATCATACTATTAAATTTATAATATGGGTTCAATTTTATTAATTTGTTATCAAAAATTTTCGTCCAAACGATTTGAGACTCAGTTTCAAAATTTTGTGTTGTTTGAAATACAAATTTTATTCTATATAATTCTTTTGAAAAACTTTAAACTTTATCTGGTTTGAGTTTAAACAAATATAGAATTGTAGATATAATCGTCTTTATTATAAAAATCCTACAATGTCAAAAATAAACATATAAAAAATTTGATCTCTCACGTTGCAAATATGTTTGACTTAAACAGTATATATGGAATATATACACTTGTTCAAATTATTAAGGATTGGGAAGAATGATACAACAAAGACACATGTAACTAGACACAAAACAACAAAAACCTTCCATAGTTTTGATTCTCTGGAAAATATGTATATATTCTCAAATATACATTACGATATAGCCAAATCTTATTCAAGGCCCGAGATGATAAGAAAACGATTATATGCGAATAACAAAATTATTTGTTGTCTACCGAGGAGATCAAGACACATATCTATGTCAAGTACATCTGTCTTCTTGTCTTTCTCTCCAATTTTTCTCTTACAAGAAAGTTTTTTTTCAAAACTAAAATAAACTTTGATTGGTTGTCAAACATGAATGAAACTTTACAAAAGAAAGCATTAACAAACCAAATTCTAAATTTACAGGCCAAAAAGTCCATCTTAAAATTTAAAATCCAATTAAAAAATAAAAAATAATGAATAATATGATTTAAAAAAAATTAAAAGAAATCCGGCCATCCAATAGAGAATTGTGTCATCCTGAACAACACTAAATAGTTAGTCTTAAATTTTTGACAGGAGATTCTTTTCGAATGAATATTTTTCGTAGCTCAATAGAGCTTCTAATTCCGAAAAAGGGAAAGTAAACATATTGATTATACCTTCTAAAAATGATTATCTTCTCAGATTGGCCAGCATGCATTCTCCTTTTTCTAAATGATAAGTTTACCGTTTTGAAGTTCAAATTCTATTCTTTATTCTTTTCTACATTTTACTATCTTCAATTGTAAGACTGATTCGTTTATCTCTGAAGGTTCGGAGTGGGGAGTATTTATCATCATTCGTAAGTTTGATTTTCGAAGCTTTAGCTTATAGGCTTCTAATATATGCTTATTTTGAGTGAATAAGCTTTACTGATTTAATGTAATGTATAAATTTTAAGACAATTGGCATAGGATACTTGTTGTGTGAGAGTGAGTGAAAACGGGAATTACACATATATTTGCAACGTCTACCACAACAAGACACAAGTGAGACAACGTGCAATGTCTTGTAACTCTCAAATAGATAGACTCACTACTCTATTTTTTGGTTACTATTCAGACGAAAACAAGTCTCTGCTCCCAACTTGATCACAAATCAATTATATTTCAATATGCATTTAACATCTCGACAAAATTAATTATGTGAAAAGAACCAAAAAAGGTTAAAAAATGTCTCTATTATTACTTAAAAATATGGGTCTTGTCATAAGTATGCAACGAATGATAAAAAGTACAGAACAGTCTTCCATTAACAAGTACCTCAAGATCTCACTCAGAATATAAGTCTATATATATGTTGTTATATATATATTCATAAAGTGAGATCAAGGGGACTTGCCAAGACCGGTATCTTGCTCTTATTATGATCTTTTTGATCTTCTTTCCTAATGGTTCGACCGAGTTTTGATAAACTCGACGAAGATAACGAAAGAGACAAACCCTTGCTATATTGATGATCATCATGATCTTCTTCTTCATCTTCTAACAAGCAATCTCCAAGGTTGTCATGTGTCCGTGGTACCTTGAGGGACAAGCTTAGATCCAAATCTTGGTCTGACTTATTGCAAGCATCTGACAATAATGATCTTTTCCTCTTCAAAACATTCTCTGATCCTTCTGCCACTCGAGCATTCTCCCATTGATAAGAATTTAGTGTTGTAGCAATATTATCTTGTGGTCTTGTTGCGGTCGAAAAGTTAGGATTTGAGGCGAAACTCTGTCCCCATGATTTGTTAAACGTTTTCATACCTTCAAGAAAGCTTCTATGAATTCTTGGAATAGCTTCAGCTACTCGATTGTTCTCATGAGCCGCTTCATGAGAATTGATTCGAAACGAAATAGTTTTGTTTTTATCATCAAGCATACTATTGCTTATTCCGTGAAGTCTCTGGCCAGGCTGTGAGCTAAACAGTGTTTGTCTTGTTCTTGTATTGTCTCGTGTCGTTAAGCCTCTCCAAGGGCTACGGTAGATCTGTCGTCTATGGTCAGTCCACGAACCGCCACCGTATCTATTGAATACATTCCAAGTTATACACAATTAGTATTAACTTAAAGTTTAATAGTAAGCTAAAGATTTTGTAAATACCCTAAACTAGAAGAAGGCCTTTGATCAAAACTTTGTAGCATTGGAAGTTGGCTAAGGTTGTAGCTGTAACCAGCTCCGTGTTCAAACGAAAATCCTTGATCTCCTGAAGTTATAAGAAAAAATAATAATATCAATATCTCTTCAAATTCAATTATAAGATTTATGATCAAATTAAAACCAAATAAAAAAGATAATTATGATCAAATTTCATAGAAACCCTAACTTAAATCAGAAAGAAGTAATGACCTTGATTCGGGTAGTCTGTCTTCTTGCTCCTGAACATCTAAGAGAAAAAAAAATGAAGATGGCCGGAAAATGTGAGTCAGATGAAGAGCTCAATGATGTATACAGATATATACTATGTCTATATGTATATATGTGTATGTTTGCAAAACCTGAAGATGGCTCTTGACATGGGCAATACTTAGCCCCTTGACGTTCATCAATTGAAGAACAAGCTTCGGTGTTGCTCCTGTTCCAACAAAATCATTCAAGAAAAACCCAAAATAAATATCAACAAGAAAACCCTAAAAATTAAAGATCTTCATATATATATATAGAAGTAATGATCTTGAATATTGATCCATATTTATAATTGAAACTCAACTATCTGGGCCACCCAATCTCTCCACAGCTTGAAGAAAGCAAATATGGAGCTCAGGTGTCCATCGGAGCCTTGGAGTCTTTGAGCGGTTGTACGGCCTCACAGATCCACCATTCTTCCTGTTCTGATCATTATGATGACTCCCACTCTCTTCGACATAGCTGTTGCTAGATGGACTCTGATCTCCTGATCTCTCTTCTTCATCCTCTTCTCCTTCCTCATCATCTTCTTCATCCTTGTCTTCTTCTTTGTTGGTGGTTGCTTTGAAGTTGTTAGATAGACAAGTCTTGGAGTTTTCAGAACTTTTGCTGCTCGATCTCATCTTGATATCTAGCTATTTGGATTTTTTTGTGTTGTTTTTTTTGGGAGGTTGAACCTTTTTGGTCTATCTTGGATTTCTTTGGACAAAGTTCAATCAAAGATCACATGCTCATACATATGTGTTAGGAATTTAAGGTGAAGACTTTTGAAGGTCTATGTGTATGACTTTTTGGATGCTTGTATCCATCATTCCTTTTTTTCCCTCTCTCTCTCTCCAACTCTAAATATATGTTGAAATATATGTATACGATGGCAACGGATATTCCAAATTCTATTTAATGTATAGCTTTTCTTTTTACACCAATGTTTTTTTCTATAGTTTTATACATCTTAGGGAAAGAGATAGATCTAGATTTACACTTCATGACAAAAAAAAATGGTACTTTTACTTTCATTAAACATTAGTAACTACAGTCATAAGATATATTTTAAATTAAATTTCAGAGATAATAATAACGAACCCAATTCTTTCAATTTTGAATCTCGTTCGATAGGGAGGTGAAAAGACACTCCTAGGAGACAATTAAGCCAATCTTGTTTGATAGAATATTTGACTAAATATTCACAATGTTTTTATTTCCATTAGCTTCAACCGATAAAGACTTTAGGCGAATCTTAAAAGTTGCTGGTTAAGTGACATTTGAGACAAAACTAATATTACATGCTGTGGTTTTGACTCTTACGGGGATTGGCACAGAACCTTTTAGTATTAAAAAAAAAAATACCGATTCTAATGACTCAAATCTAGGTTAACAATGGCGTGTAGATGTTACAAGGGTTCACAAATAATTATTTCAAAATCAATTGACAATTAATTAAATGATATATGTTTTTCATTGTATTTAATACGTATTCTTTTCTGGTTACGAATTCGTACGTGTTCTTGTTCCATTCGAACTAGCTTTTGAAATATAGGAAGAAGGCAACATTAATGAGGCATACACATTAGTTAGATAAGTGAAACTTCTTCCATCGTTACAACTCATAAATTAAATTGACTAAAAAAGCAAACAAATAAATAAATAAAAAGGGGATGGTTAGGGGGATGGGCTCGTGACCTCAAACCCAAAGCTGTGAACTAGAAAAAAGGAAGAAACAAAAGCATAACTTCTTCTTTGTTAGAGAAAGAGCATAGAGAGAGGAATCAGACAGAAGTTAAAGGTGCTTGGCTGGGCTGTCTTCACTGAGAGACACGAGAAGAAAATATTGCTACTTGTTTCTGTCACCAACGACAATCACGGGTTTGTCTCCATCTCCACTACTCTTACTATTTCATATTAACTATAATTATCTACACATGCGCCTCTGTCTATATACATGCGACGAGTACATCTCTCTTTTCCATGTATAATCCAAATAATTTTTATTTTTATTATTTTTATAAGGATATAGAATAGAGTATCACATTTTTTTTTGTTAAAGAGAATATCACAGTTTACGCGGATCAGTCACATGAATTCTCCAGCATCACAGAATTGATGAACTTTAGATTTAAACCAATTGATGATTTTGTTTGCAATTCAGGGGTAATGATTCGTTCGTTCGTGATTCGTTCGTTCCTGATAGCTAGCGTTATAGAGTATATGTCTACTTAATTAGTATCCAAATCCAACCAAGTAGACATTTTAGATAAACATTCCGAAAAACTGTTTTAGTTGTTTTTACAATTGGTTTGAACCACGTTTTTTTCACCATTGGCATAGTTTTATATTATAATGGTGATTGTCTTAAAATTTTGTTATGGTGATTATTTTACGAAAAAAAGTTTACTAAAACTATTAGTCTCACTTCATACTTTTAAAATAAACAAGAAAATTAAAATTAATTATGCATCAATACTTGCAACTAGGTCCTCCGATCATTGTATAATATATTACTTATTTACTTAATCAACACTGATCATTTTTTTATATAACTTAAGCAGGAGAATTTTTCGTGTAAGCGACATGTAAGTACTGTGTCAAATTATGTGAATGGTGACCAGATATAATTCGGAAGTCATCGGTCAACTAAATTAGGTATATGACATTTTTTTTTTCTGTTTTTCAAAAGCTTTTTTTAGAAACCCAATGTCCAGCCGTAATCGTATCTTTCGTCGTCGTTATTAATTGTTAGGGAGAACTAAACTTGACTTATTTATTTTGGTTTTAAAAATACTCGTATTTTTCTTCTATAGTTTTAGGAATAAGCATTTACGTTGGAATGACGTTTCTTCATATCTACCCTACAATCCTACTTCCATCTTCAGACAACCCATGAGCAATTATATGACCCAGCAAATATCAATTACGGTAACTGATTTATTAATTAAGTTAATCCGTTGAATATTGACCATGCACCTTGACACATATGTGAATCAATCAAATTCAAAGCGTCGACCACATATATGTTTCGTCTCTTGTAAACGTTTATGGAATCTCTCAACCTTTTCAATTTCGGAACCGACACACTTTTGAATAATATAAGGGTTTGAAGTCAAGATCTGAGATTGTAGAAACTATGGTTACACTAGACCGAAGAAAATTCCTATAGTATATAATACAATTTTTACCTCAGATAATGTGTATGCCATATATATAATTTAAATTAAAAGAAGTGTGAACGAAAAAGTATTATAATGGGAAAGAATAAGTTGGGTGAGAGGATCGGAATAGAATAATAGAATAGGATTTGTACGTATTATGCATGGGTTTGCATGCATAGTCACTGCAGCTAAGTAATCAATCAGTATGGCCCAGTAGTTTAGGTATTGAAACTACAATTGCATATTATCTTATTCGTAGTCATTATTATATCGTTTTTTGGTCGGACATTATTATAATACCATGAATACAAAAGTCGTGTTGAAATTGTTTTTAGTTATAGAAACGAATAAAGTTTGGACCTCGTCTTGGGACAGGGCAATTTCGTGGAATGTAGGTTGCTTGTCGAATTAAAAAATAGGAATTTTATTTCATATGCTATGCGTGAAAATTAAAATTTTACTTTTGGTACTATTAAATTCAGTTATCTCCAATTGACCATGGAGTGCATAAGATTACTATCTAACGAAATTTCCCTTAGATTGTTTTGTTCAAGACATAATTTTATGGGAATTACTCTTTGAAGAACGTCATTGATATATTTTTTTAAAAATTTAATAATTTCAGAAAAAGAACGTTACTGTTGTTGGTTTTGGTGATAAATATTAGGCGGTTCAACAGTTGGAAAGTAATTTGGATTTGAATTCTTCGTTGTGCGGAGATTCTAATTAAGTTTATAAAAGATTTAATAAAAAATTATTTCTAACTTAAAGTAAATATACTGAAAAGTTAAAAGATTTTGAATTTATTTAAGCATGAGAGATTAAAACTTACAAACAATTATTGATTTTGGGGTGGGGGGGGGGGGTGGGGTGGTGTTGAAAAGAATAGGGGTCTATTTGCATTAAAACTAAAGTAAGGGATTCTAAAGTAACTGATTTATTATAGATTTTCTTTTTCTTTTGCATTAGGGATTCGATGTTGATTTCTTCAAGCATACATTTAATGGGATAGTTCCAGTTGGATGTTCTGCCTACGACAAACTCTTCGCAAAGGCAGGACTCCATTGTTACAATCTTGAAAAGGTTACTATCTCTCCTTGTAAAATTTTGATATATTCTCATGTGCGTGGAATCTGGTTGATAAATATATTTACCTCCTTTGTAGGGGAAGAAGTTACAATTCAAGAGTGTACTCAAAGTCAATGCCGAAATCGGTTCACTTTACAATTCTTATTCAACATCTGAGGTGATGAATCCTGTCAACAACTCACTTCTCACTTTCCAGACTTTAGTCACGGATGCAGGGAATAGGAACAAAGCGGGCTTGATACTTATCACAAAAATATGTAGAATTAAGCTTCAAATACCATCTAGGCATGACCAAAATCTAATTGTAACCGTATTTCAGACCGTAATCGTTACGTTTTCAACCTAACCAAACCGTAATCATATAAAATGGTTAATAACCGTAACCGTTAACCGTAAAAATATATTAGTTATAGTTAAAGCAAATTACTAACCATAACCGTATAAAAACTGTTGGTTAATCGTAACCGTAAAATTATAATCATAACGTTTTAAAAATAAAATAAAATGTACATATAACCAGTTATAGTAATAAATATTAGTTGATATATCCTCATTTAGTTATTTCAACATAGGTTAAATATATAAAAAATCATGATATTAATTATCAAATAATCGAATTATTTTAACCGTGATAACCGTAACCGTATATAACCGTAACCGTTTTAACCGTAACCGTATATAAACTGGTTAAGATTAAGGTTAATCAAAAATTCTAACCGTAACCAGTGGTTAACTAACCATAACAGTGATAACCGTAACCATGCTCATGCCTAGTATCAGGTAGTTGTTTGTTTCCATGTCTCCTTGAAGATATTGTATGATTGACTAATGACTTGTGGTATGCATGGAGGTTTCTTTTTAGTTATGGGCCATAATTTTAACCGATCCATTGGAGATGAGACCTCTTCTTACAATTGCGGACCTTTGGAGATAACATCAAAGATTGGCACGACTATTCCGGCCAGAAGAACTCATTGAAATTTGTCTCAGTATACAGGGCCGATGGACAGCTATAAAAGCTTTCGAGGTGTTTGCATACACGAGTTTTTCATTCCACGAGAATAATAGGAGTCTCTTAGAAGAATGCTGGAGAAATGCCGCGGATCAAGACGACTGGGACAGACTCCATCAAGCCTCAGCTAATGAAGGCTGGAGCGATAAGGAAACATTACAGAATCTAAGAAACACAGCGCTTTTCCAAGCTTCCAAAAGGTATTGTGGTCCAACCCAAGTCAACACTTATGATGGAGATTTTTCACAAATTCTTCCATTGAGACGAAAGGACCCTGAAGATTCAACTTCGTCTGTAGAGGAAGTATTGATGAGCCACAAAGATTTCGCTGAAGCGGGGAAACTAATGCTAGCTGCAATCATGTTCGGTTGTGTAGACGAATAAGAGGGTATTGTAGCAGAAGAAGAGGTCTCATCTCCAACGAGCAAGAAGATGGATATAATTTTAACAAAGTTTGAATTTCGTATGCACACTAATTCATCTATACATACTTATAGATTTACTTAATTTGAAGAGAACTTCAGTTTTTTCTCTACTCCAAATTTTTTTTCACCTAAGGAACAAAAGTTGGAGAAAATGTTTCTATCTTACAACTCTAGAGGAAACTTTTGAAACTTGAAAGATATTGCAGAGTTTAAATGCTGTTAGAAATTTCACCTTCTACATCTGCACTCTTTGAATACAAAACATTTTGACTATTAACAAATATGGGTAGAAATATGAAATACCCAATGTTACTTTTGAATTCACTACTTTCTAATTATAGAAACTGCAGAAGCAACTTTTCTTTTTGACCAAACAAGATTTATTATTTATAAACGTTTTAGAGTTTTATCTTCTATGATTTTATTTTGTCAATCATAGTTTTATCTTCTATGAATTATTTCAAATACAAATATAAAACTGAAAAGTTCTAGACTTCCAGTTAATACTCTCTCCGTTTCAAATTGATTATATTTCTAAGATTTTTACAGATTTTAAGAAATTTTTTGAAGAAAAACTTCAATTTTGTTTTAACAAATGACACTTACAAAACTCACAGTATCTTCAAAATATGTACAGTTTTATTGGTGAAGGGCTCTCTTACACCGAGGACAAAACCTCCAATTCTGCCCACCAAAGAGGTGACAATTTCGGCATTGAATCGTTCGGCAATATCCCAGTGATCTCTCGTAACCATCCTGTGACTTCTCGCATTGTAGGCCTCTCTTTCGGGTCGGTCCTAAGGCATGATTTGATCACTTCACCTATATTCTCAATCTTCTCATCATATGATTCAAGTGTTGGATCTACCATCTTGGCTAGAGCCTCTCCTCTTAAGAAATCTACTAAGCCGTTATCTACTGAGTCAGGTTTATTAACCGATTCCGGGAGTTTCCCGGTTATCATTTCGAATAATAGTAAGCCAAAGCTGTAAACATTGTCTTCATGCGTGTCTATGATTGTGTTGTTGATGCAAGTTTTTGTCTCGGACGGACCGAAACTGAAATCAGCTACTTTGACAGCATAATCTTCTGTGAGCTGAAGAGATGATGAGACGAGATTGGTGTGAGCTATAGATGGATTGATTTGGTGCATATGGTCAAGGCAATATGCTAAACCCATTGCGATTCTTAACCGCATTCCCCAGTCCAAGTGTTCTGATTCTTTATCTGTAACCAAAAGAAAAAAACAATTTGTTTCCCTTTAGTATGATAACATAGAGAAATATCCAACATGGGACATTGTGTAGCTTGTATGACAAGTACTCACCGTGTAAATGCTCAAAAAGTGATCCATTTGGAGCATATTCAAAGATCAAGATCCTAGTGAAAGGTTCATTTTCTTCACAGCAGCCAAGAAGGTTTACGAAATTCTTGTGGTTAATCTTCGATAACATTTCGATCTGAAATTGCGAAAACAGAACGCGATAAGTCTTGACTATATATTGTTATAAAGAATCAGAAATGGGAAATACAAATACAATACCTTGTTCCTGAAGTGAACTTCTGTATTGTCTTTCCAATCTTTAGCAGAAGTAGTAGCAATAGAAGCAACTGCTATCTCCACTCCACTTGATAATGTTCCTTTATACAATTTCCCAATAGGACAAGATCCAATCACATTACTAAAATCTTCACATGCAGCTTCAATCTCAGATCTTTTTAGTACAGGGATGCCTGAAATATTCAATAATTTTAGGTTATTAAATACTTCAACTCCAAGTAAGTACACACTTGTTCAAACAAAATGAGAAAAGAAATTTACCAGCTGTTACGAATACTTTTTGAAGTTGTCCACTAAGACCTGTACGCCAAGGATTCACAGATTTCCCTGACTTACTTTTGTAAAAGTAGAAACCTGAAGCTACAAGGAGAAGTAAAACAGCACCGCTTACGCAACCAATCACTAAAGGAACAACTACTGGAGAAGAGGAACTTCTTGGAGTGGGAGGATTTGCAAGTGGCACAGATGGAGAAGAAGGTGAAACAACATCTTGTTGTGTAGATGATCTCTTAGTTGAAACATGTTTTGGAGAAGGTGATGGTGCTGGAGATGTTGGTGGTGTGACAGTTGCAGCAGCTTGGCTCATTTTTTTGGTAGGCTTATTGTTGTTGTTTGTGAATGAGTTACGAACAAGTGTTTTCCTGTGAAATCCAAAAGCTTTCCTAACAAAAACATATATTTAAAAGAAATTAAGCTATTGGAAAACATTCTCTATAAAATAAAATAAGATATAGCACGTTAATATATATAGTATAAGCATGTATGAGAAACATCTTCTATGTGTCGGTTACAAGTTAATAAAATGATTAGAGAAATTTTTAGATCTACCAACCACCGACTACATTTATACGAAAAATCTTTCAAACATTCCAGATAAATCACAAATCGAATTTGAAGAGTCGTTACATCTTAACAAATAACTGCTAACCATTGAGAAATTAAATCAGCACAAGTAAAAAAAAAAGTTCAAAGACTAGATTAAGTTAAATTCAAGCTATACTAGTTGATAAACTACAAATCTCAGAAAAAAAAAAAACAAAGCTGCTACTTACAAATTCGTGGAATCTCCATCTGACCAAAGACCTTGGTTCTTGAGCGAAAAACAAGAACCGAAGCTAAGAACTAACACAAAAGCCATGAGAGAACGCATTTTGTACATAGATCGAATGGATCGAGACGACAACAATAGCTGCAAGACTTGAGCAGAAGCTGATGATGAGATTTCTGAGTTTGAGATTTCAGGTGAGAAACAGAGTCGTAGAGAAACTGGAAAAGGCTGAAGACAAAAGGACATTTGAGAGCAGACAAGTTTTGATTAATGAAAGCGCGTGCGCCGTGTTTTTGCCGCTATGAAAACTAAACTAATGACTTTTATTTTATTTTATTTTTGGTCAACATGAACTAAATGCTACGTTTTTTTGTGAATCAATCAAACCTCAAATCTTTTTTGTATTTTCATGAAAATTAACATTTTCAAGAAATTGTTTTTTTTTTCCCCAACGATTATTGATTTGTCACATCCCATTATCCCATGTTCCAAGTATGTCTGACCTATTCAAAACGAATCTAATCAGCATTTATCCAAAAAAAGAAAGAAGAAAACAACTAATTTAATATGATTCATTTTTAATACATCAGCAATTTCTATCACAAGTTAGAATAAAAAACAAATTTGAAATTTTTAGTTTTATAGAATTTTAAATCAATAATGAAACAATAAAAGTCTTAAATATCCGAACCAAAAAAAAACATTTTAAATTATGTAAACCTTAATTTAGCCGCCTTGAATTAAAGTTAGGCGAAAAAACATGTATAATACGGATTAATATTAACTATATATTGTACCTATTATGATCAAGTGGCATAACTAAAAGGGTTCAAAAGAAAAGACCCGTTTAGCCAGCCACAGTCGAAGTAGACTCGTGGCTTAGGGAATGGTTCCTCCTTTCATGAATAAAGTATCGAGAACGTTAAAAAAAAAGGAAAAAAAAAGAAGTAAAATCCACGTAGATTTGGTGTGATATCTTAAGACTTAAAGAGACTTAAATGATTGAAGTTGAAGGAATGACTTTGTCATCTTAAGTATGTGACTATTTCAATGTGGAGGTTGCTTAGCTCTTGCGTTTTCTTCGTCCAGAATTTTTTGCCCATTTGGGATCCTCGTGGTCTGATCTCTGGTCACCAAGCAACCCCAAGTTCTTTTTCTTTTAATTGTTCCTTTTTCATATATCTAAATTCTAGTGTTTTAATTTGCAACATTTCCATATTCAAGTGTTATAGGAACCATTGTGATTTTTATTTGACTTGAGAATCTATGAAAATGAACAATTTATTTTGCTCAAAATAATAATACCTATGATGTTGGCAAAACAATTCTTATTAGGGTAAGGGTTTTGTAAACTAGTTTCGGCAATAGACAAAAACACTATTTCTCATTAACTTATGGTGATTTAACAACTACAGATTAAACTTGATATCGGCATAGAAAACTAGACCGGAACAAAGTCAAATAGTAGTAAAATAAGAAAAAGAAAATAAATTTACATTTCCTTTAATAGATACATCATAATTGTACATAGATAAATGGGGGTGAAGCTAGTCATACATTTTTTTTTTGGAATCTTAAACTAGTCAAACATTGTAATTTGTTTCTCTTTCTAAATTCATTTTTAATGACATTTTCACTTTTATTTCTTTTCTTAAAATAATCAAAAACGAAAAACTTTATTTCCTAATCTATATTTTCATCTTCAATTCTAACATTTCCATCCACTAGAACTACATATCAGAATTTCGTCGCCGGTGCATCGGAAAACAAGACGTACACCTAACTAAGCTTTGCGCATTGCAATCCATACAACTCGTAAATCCTAATTCCTCCAAGAATATTTTATGGCTACCAATACACTTGTTGCACATAACAAATCTCCAACCTCTACACAAATCACATATCTTACCAAATTTTTCATCTGATGGTGGTAAGCCACATATCAACTTCTTCAGCTCATCCCTCTCATGTAACGTCATGATCTCTTCAATCCCACCAATGTATCTCCCTCCGATGAAAACCTTAGGCAACACAACTCTCTTTTCCAAAAATCGTTTGTAATTCATCTTGAAATATATAATCCATCGATAAATCTCGCTCGTCGATTTGGATACGAAAACTATGAAAGATCGATCTCACAGATTTACACTCTTCAAATGTCTTTCGTATTACTCGAAGACTGGTACTAGTAGATGACAACACCTCGGTGATCAACATTGGAGAAAAGATGACAACACTTCGACGTCAATAGATTGGCGTCTGAGGTATAGCTTTGAATCTTGGAGCTGCGAGGTTGGTGAAGGATTTTACACTGCAAAGAGTAGGGTTCCGACAAGGGATCATTGTCGTGGAGGAGGTCTTGAATGTCTTTGAAAGATGAACATGAAACATGTCTCGGCCATTTTGGGGAGTCTGGTGAAATTTCGTGACGTCGTCTAAACCAGTTGGGAAACATTAGGGCAGATCAATAGCGGAATTAATCAGGCGAAAGTATGTGGTATAATCTAAAAGAATATGAAAAAGTTATGAATACAAAAAAAAAAAAAATACTACTCGTGAGTAAGATTTCTTTATTACGAGGGAAAAATAAATAGATAAAGATGCTATGAAGATTAGTTTAGAAATTTGTTTCTTACCTAAAAATGGTCAAAACAACTTAATTTACTAGAATATCTTTGGTTATAATTTTTTGAAAAAATTGACAAACATAATTTAAAGCAATATATGAATAAATATTTTTCTCTAACTATAATCCTTTTGTTATAAAGTTACTTTTCAAAAAACGACAAACATATATTTGCATTGGAGTATGATTTATGTTTGTCATTTTCTGAAAAGTAACTTTATAACAAAAGGATTATAGTTAGAGAAAAATATTTATTCATATATATATTGCTTTAAATTATGTTTGTCATTTTTTCCAACAGAATTATAACCAAAGATATTATAGTAAATTAATTTGTTTTGACTATTTGTTTAAATTTTCAGAGATAAATATGCTTTGCAATCTAAAATTTGTGTAAATTATTCTACCTAAAGTGCACCAATGCAAAAGAAACCAAGTCACTAAAGTTTGTAATATACTGGAAGACTGTAACCACCAAAATTCATAGTATATAAGAAGTAAACAAAATCCCCTTAATAAAGTTGGTTCAGTTTAATGACTATACTTTATGAGTTTTGATATAATCTCGTTGCGTAATTGATAGTGTACAAATGAAATTACAACTTTGCAAATTTGTTTTATGCTTCTTTTCGTCTCTATCAAAACTCCGGTTTAGCGGGACGCCATAATCCCTTCCGACCAACTAAAAACCGGTCCTCGTAAATTTTGGTAGACCAATGAAGCGAACCAAAAATGGATTCAAGCTTCTTTATTGTTTCCACGGTGTCTTCTACCACAAGATATCCCCCAGGTCTCACTATCCGATCTATCTCAGCTGCCACTTGGACAATCTCACACCTGAAAAATCACCAACAAAAAGGTTAACCACACTAACCGAAATATCAAACCGATTTTCTTGGGACAAACTCAACCAAAACTAAAGAATTGAAGCTCGAAGAGAGTGACAAATTATGAGCTGTTGTTTACCTTTGACTGAGATCTCCCAGGACAAAACTGGAATGTAGTAGATCGTATGTTCTAGGGTAAGTGTTGAGAGACTCACACCAATCATGGTAAAGGCCGATCAGGCCTCGATCATAAATGACAGAGAGAGTATCAGGTTTATCCACAGGAACAACATTCATCACCCAAAGAGGTTGATTTATAAGTGCAGCAGCAAAACTATTAGCAGAGAAACAAAGCAATACAAAATGTGTCAAGTTTCGGTTAGGGATAAACAGGATTCTGGTTAAAGGTTCAGAGAATGTAAG
Organism: Cardamine occulta; assembly: GCA_028015245.1. Taxonomy (NCBI): domain Eukaryota; kingdom Viridiplantae; phylum Streptophyta; class Magnoliopsida; order Brassicales; family Brassicaceae; genus Cardamine; species Cardamine occulta. Next base: position 20,967,906 of record CM051374.1, read on the forward strand.
ATTACCCGCCAAAACCGGCATTCATGTCCATCACATTCCGCACACTCGACCAGTTTACAGCTAGACGTTCAAGATAAACATCAGATACAATGGCTGACCATTTCTCTGTATCTTTCTTCAATGTTTCTGCTTGAACCGAAATGCTTTGAGGTTTAACACTCACAAGACGTTTAGGCCATGGTTCAGGCCAGCTCTGGACATTTCCACTCGGTATTTTGGAAATGCATTTGGCAAGAGGAACATACCTAAAATATATCCAAAAGGAAATGTTTAGACATATCATATTTACACTTATCTGAATGTGAAGTATCATTTTGCACAAGAGTTTTATACCATGAAGCATTTAATTCCTTTTTATCGCATAGAGGTGGATCTTGTGTGCTGCGTTTATTATAGCAGGATTCTGAAGTTGGCTTTTGATAGATCACAAGTCCAATTCCAGAGGAGTCAACCGTCTTTGTCACCACCTTCCAGCAAATGGATTTAGTCAGAGAAACCATTGCTGCAAATCAGAAATTGTAACAATAAAAAACCATAACGATCAAGACCAGTGTTGTATAACCAAATCAAGAAAATGATTGTTGCCAACCATTCCAAATTCTGCTATCTCTGTCATTATCTCGATAGACCGGTGTTGCAGACCATATAAAGAAACCTCCTGGCCTAAGTACCCTATTGAGCTCCAGCAATGGTTTCCCACCTAAACAAATTAAACCGAAAAGATCAAGAAACCTCGAAAAGCTTAAAGCGCTAAAACGAAGAATAAAAGGGAAAAAAAAATACCATCAGCATCCCAGTGGACTCTGCACCGAGCACAATGGATAAGATCAAATGCATTTCTTGGGAATGTAAGCTGTTGCGTTCCAATAACAGAAAGTGTTGCAGGTATTCCTCGTTCTAACGCAAACTGAATCTGAGCTTCGTGTTCATCTTTAGGAGCAAATGACATTGTAATGACATCTTTATCTAATAAAAACCCTCCAAAGCTAGCTACACCACAACCAACATCTAATACAACCCTTATGTTTTTCCCCCATTTGATAATTGGTAAAGCCTGTGAAAATGAAATGAATTTAGCACAAAGATAGATGCTTTCGTATGCAAAAATAAAACAGGGGAAACAGTAAAAGAAAATGCTGACCTCTTCGATGAACTCAACATAATGAGTAACCCCGAATTTGAATTGAGTACCTCCTCCAGGAAAAACAAGAAATACACCGGTTTTGTTAACCCAGTTTTGTTCCTTCTTGTATTCAACAAGCTTGGGGTGAGGAACATTATCATACCATATCTACACATTATAGAGTAAACACTTAAAGAAATGTTCCAGTAGCACAATTCATGAAACTAATACTCTCAAAATGTTAACATTGAATCTATCAGACTCTAGAAACGGATCTATCTCCTTTCCATTTTACAGAAACTTCCACACACTCAAATAAGTTACTAAACTAAAAATCATATATCTTCAGATCAAGCTGATCAAAAGCTAGAATTTTAAAGCACAAACTAAGCAATTTCAAATCTTACCAAAAACAAAAACAGAATCTGTCTCTCACCATATCCCGGCTCTTGGGCCACGGAACCGGCTGCTTGTAATTATCCGGCAAGGGTACGAGACATTTAGGGGCTGGTTCGGGGCAATGCCGTTCTCGGTGTTCCATATGTCTCCTCGATTTGAGCTGTTTAATTGCTGCGAAATTATCCAAACAAGGTATGCAATCAACAGATTCTTTGCCTTTACAGAGATCCCATTTCAGCTTCACCTCGTGGGAAGTGTTTAGCTTCTTCTGTGGAGTTGGATCAGAAGAAACGTCGACGTTTTTGGGTTTTGGTGTGTAATCAGTGGTGAGAGATGGGAAAGGGAATCTAGCGTTGTCGGAGGTGAAGAGGAAGACGGTGATGACGATGAGAAGAGAGGAGAGGAGTAAAACGACGACGTTTTGTACGGATATCATCGCCATTGAAGAAGGATCATTAGAGATCAGTACGAGACGCGTTTCAGGGAAGAAGGTGAGCTTGAAAAGTCGTGACTTTCACATTTCGATCAATTTTGCAGAGCTAAATAATAAATTTGTTGAACCATTTTTTTTTTTTTTGAGTCAAAAGTAATTTTATATGCGCCGACAGAGTAAAAAGAATTTGTGTCCGAAAATGTTTTTTTTTCTATTATTACAGAAAATGAAATCTCATTAACGTTAATCAATTATTTTTGTTTAAAGAATTGCATCAGAGTTTTTCAGATATTTGATTTGTAAAATGTACATTTTCTCTTTGATGAATCTAAGTCTTCAGAGACATTGGATCTAAATTATATCTATATTGATAGCCACACTTGCCAGATCCAATCAACCTCCCTTCCTGAGGTTTAAAGGTAATATATGCAAAGAATCAAATCTTTATAAAACCATGAATGTGTATGATTGATATGTAAACAAATTGCCTCACAAAAACACAAATCCTCTCAGAGGTTTTTCTACTGCCTGTCAAGCTTTAAAGCAAAATACTAAACCGTTGGGTCGATCCAATAGAAAGAAAAATACTCGAAATACCGTAAAACCGGCAATCTTACTCAATGATCCCAGCGCCCTCTAGATCCACTTCGCCCATCCCTGTGTCCTCTTCTTCGTCTCCGCTCTCATCATCGCCACTCATTTCTTCATTGTCAAGTCGTAGCTTAGCCATGTGTTCTGTCAGCATCTTATCATCTCGTTCACTCACCTGTCAAAACATAAATCAATATTATACCCTCCGATATAGGCGGTCATGAACCAAAATAAACAAAAGGGAAGCTGGTTCTTGCGACATGTAACTTAAGATGGTTCATCAGTTAAAGAAGATAGAGATACTCACAGCTCTAGCTCCTTCCTTGACGACAAGCTTGCCTTTGTGTGTCTCAATTGTCTCGGTGCAAGCTGTTATGGCTTTGTTTAGAATTTCAATTCCTTGGTCCTGTTTAATATGTTGCAAGACTGAGAAGATTAGGAAAAATGGGACAACACATAGCGTTTAAGGTAAGTAAAACGTGTATGTAATAAGGCCAATAAGGTAAATCATAATTCAAGGTACAAAATTGCCTAACCTTGTCAAGTGTCTGAGTAGTAAGCACATATAGAGGTGGTGCAACCAATTTAATCTTAACAGGACAGTTCTCATTTCCAGCGGCTTCAGCATTTTTCATGGCCTCCTAAAAATGCAAGCATAGGTGAGAAAACCAAATGAAATAATAACGTATACTTTTCATAAGTTATCGACAATCCAATAAGAATTACAACCTTAATGTGAACAACACCGTCAAACTGAAAACATTTCAATTCGATATCAGCCCGAATTTTCATTGGTTGTGGTGTCATTCTCCTCCTAATATTCTTCACAAGTGAATCTTTCACTTCTTCTGTCACAGCGGGTACAACCTTAGTCACCTAAAAAGAGAACTTGTAAGACTAGCTCCACAGTAAGTTTGAACAACTAAAAGATAACTAGAGAACAAAGTGTACCTCTTGTCCATCAGGCCCAATTTCTTTGATCTCACGGGTGAGAGAATCCAACATGGAATCGGGATCGTTAACTAGGATCTTGAAGGCCTGTGCAAAAGAGAATTTTTACTGAGAACTAAATGTCTATGGGAATACAAAGAATCTCAAATTCACAAACTCGTACCTCAAAAGCATGACCATATTTTCGATACAAAGGCCAACCAATGTGCACATACAACTCCTGCAATAAGACAGCTTGAATCAATTTCTAATCAAAGATTACATAACTAAGCTATGATAGAACCTAAATTCAGAGACATGGTTCACTAAAACATATAGGAGAAAACCTAAACTCTAACAATTTCAAGTCTCAGCATCTGCTAGAGTGATTCCAATGCACAAAAACGAAAAGCCACACATTCGACCATTCCTAGATACAGCATTTGGTTCTATCTTCTATGAAACGTCTCTAACCAGTAAATCCAGAATTCAGATGAACAATAATAGTCAAAATCCAATCTAACAGATAGTCCCAAAATTTGACTTCGATTTTCGCGGATAAAATCTGAACTAATTAGTGACATTTTACCTCCAAATCAATTGACAAAGTCTCAGCAACGTGGCGCATGATAGAATGAACGAGCTTGCTCTTGTTATACCTCTCTTCACAAGTCTGAATATCTTCGTCACTAACCCTACGTTTGCTCAGATCAATGTAACCTTTCTCTTTGTCAACACGCAGAACCATAACAGGCTCAATTTTTCCGACTTTAATCAAACTGCTCACACTTCGGATCCGACGGCGAGAGAGCTCGGAGAAGAGGATCATGCCTTCGATGTTATTGTACTCGAGCAATGAAACGTATGCTCCCATATCAGCGATGTTCTTCACCTGAATCATCACCGCCATATCCACCTCTGGATACTTAGCTTCGTACATCCGGCACTCGAGATTCGGCGTTTGACTTGCCATGGTTGAAAGATTAAGATATAGCTTAAGGTGGTCACGCGAGTTCACTCTTTGTTGAATCGGAAAAAGCTATGAGGCGGAGAGATTTAGGGTTTTAGGCGACGGAGCAATCAGGCTAGCAAATCTTTTGGCTAGAGAGATAAGAGACGAGCTATGAAAACGGAAATGAGCTACGATGAGAATTTAAAAACGGCGCCGTTTTCGGTTTTGCAGAACTCGGGAAAACAATTAGCAATCCAATGGCCCATTAGGCTTATTTGGTCAAAAGCCCGTTCCGATTTCACACAATTTTTATTTACATATCGAACCGGTCTTGGCCTCATTAATTTTTCAAAATTTCTCGGACTTTGATAAGGTCAGATTGTAAAATGTAGAATTGGTCACCAGGAGGTTCAACGACCTCAGACCAGAATTGCAAAAAAGAAATCCCAAAAGTCTACCTCACAAAATCTAAATATCTGCAGAACTAAACATAAACGAGGTCCATACATCGCTAGAGAGCTTCATAGAGTAAAACACTAGACAAAAGAGTAGACAACCTTAATCACTTGAAGCAGCTTACTGTTCCAGAAGCATCTGATTGAATTACCATGTTCCTGAAGATCACCACAAACATTAAAATGAGTGAGGCACCAAGTGGAGTATTAATAATAGGTGATTTCTCTGTTGTTTTTTTATAAAAAAAAAGTCCGAGAGATTATTATGTACCTGTGTCCTGCTAAATTTGCACTGAGCTTGGAACATAAGAGCACATAACTGGGTACGAATTTGGGTCTATAGATTCGTCGAAATCCACTTTCTGAAAGTAACCTTCCTTTCCAATGACGTAAGCTATGCTGCGACTGCTATCTTCATCTCTATCGAAAACCATCGCAACATTTTGCTTCTGGTCAATGAAGAAATTCGCAGTGGAAAACCGGAAACCAGTGAGTGGTGTCATATCAACTGCTAAGAAAACCTTGTTCCACGACACCTCCTTAGGCTCAATCTTACTAGTAACCCAAATCTCCATCCTCAACGTAAACTCGCACTGATACAACACAGCGAGCTGCTCTTCTCCAACATTAGAGAGAGCAACAGTATCTCCAAAACTAGAAGAAGAGTGAAAAGGCAGCGGCAGATGCGGTCCAAATGTCTCTGTTGTGAAATCAAAACAGATCAAGAAATCTTGTTTTCCTGGATGCTTCTCTTTTGCATACCAGTAAGTATTGCCCTTAAGAGACAAGCCACGCTGATAACAACACTCCCATTGAGGAGGAGGAGTGACACCAACAACCTTCCATGAATTAGAGTCAAAACTGTAAAGTTCAAACTCAAAACTTGGTTCCTCTTCACTAAATATGTAATACTTACCCACAAATCTCAAGATTTTGTGGCTAAGATGCGAGTTGTTCGTCTTCTTCTCGTAGCCAAGAGCGTAACAATCCAGATTGTAGTAAGAATTTCTAGGTTTGATCCACCTTGTTTGTCCAAAACAAGGGTTCCAAACCACAAGCCTAGATTTGATATCAGTGGTGATGCATAAGAGTAAACCATTGCAGTGAAAGAGACTACGTATATCGACCTGATGGTTTGCATCGTTTAGTCTAATAAGTTTACCTTTGGTGCTAATTGAAGAATCACCATTGCTGAGATTGACGCTCATTAGATAAACCCTAAAATTCATCACCATTATCACCTCAAATTCCTTGGTTTGCTTCTTCTTTGCTTCAGCAATTTGCTTCTTTATAAAGCTCCCATTTTTGGATAGATTGTTCCATTTTGTGCAAGTAAATCTCACTGCTCTTAGAGATGTCAACGGAACCCTAGCAAGCACCTCCTCTACCAAATCCCGTTGAAGATCTGACATTATCTCCATTGTTGAATCTAAGGAAAACTTTCAAAACTCTTGAACCCTTATTCCCCTAATTTCTTCCAATAGCCCAGGCTGCTCGATTCTTTTGGCTAGAGAGACCGAAAGTGTCAAAGATGCGAACTTCAACGGTGCCGTTTAAGGTTTTGTAGAATTCGGAGGGAGAATTAAGAGGGAAAACAATTTATCCAATGGCCCATTAGGCTTATATGGTCAAAAGCCCGTTCCGATTTCAGACAATTTTCGACCAATCCTATAGTTGATTTTTTTACTTGTTTATGAATCGCGTTTAAACCAGCACTAAACTAGTCATGATTTGGTAGGATATTGCAGATCGAACCGGTCTCGGAATCATTAATTTTTCAAGATTTCTCGGATTTGGATCGGGTCAGACTGTAATATGTAGATTTGGTCACCAGGAGAGGTTCGACGAGCTCAGACCAGAATTGCCAAAAAAAAAGAACAAAAGTCCACACAAAATCTAAATATCTGCAGAAGTAAACATAAACTAGTTCCATACATCGCTAGAGAGCTTCACAGAGTAAACACTAGACAAAAGAGTAGACGACCTTAATCCCTTGAAGCAGCTTACTGTTCCAGAAGCATCTGATTGAAATGCCATGTTCCTGAACATCACCACAAACATTAAAATGTGTGAGGCACAAATAAGTGATTTATATGTTGTTTTTTAAAACAAACAAAAATGTGAGAGATTATGATGTACCGTGTCCTTTGCCAACTCTTCGTAGTTGGGATACATATTCCGAGATTTTCTTGATTGCTTCCACCTGAGAAATGTTTTATTTTATCAAAATCCCAGTTAGGTTCTCTTTGACAGCTTAGAAACCAAAGCAGTTATTTGCCACTAACATACAACACCAAACAATTTTACCTGCTCGTTCAGAAACTCGCTCTCAATAAAATCTGCCAAGTGGACATCATTGTTCTTGGAAGCAACCTGTTGAACAAAGCATTTACAAAACTGAGAACAGAGTGAAGAATAGTTTATTTGGATTTCAAAAGGAGAGATGGTTATTTACACTGTGGAGATTTAAGAGCTTCTCATTAACTAGCTTCTCCAGTGACAGCGCCAGCTCCATGCCTGCAACAACAAACAACATAATTGTATCTTCCATTCAGAACTAAAGAGAAAAAACTCCTAAATTCCATTGAGACATCAATCTCCATATGAGAACAAACATTTTCATCAGCTTATAAACTCATATACTATTCAGTCCTTGCTAATGAAAACTTGAATTTTTTCTTCAAAAGATTCTTACTAACATAACATAGGTGTCAAGTAATGAGCAAACATATTAAACTAAAGATAAATTTTACTTGGTATTGTCATGTAACAAACCGAAAAAAATGAGGATAAAGCATCAATATATACAAAGTGGTAGCAACTTTTGAGCTTACCATAGAGAGCATCTCCTTTCTCGACGTGTTCAAACTCAGAGAGAGGCATTACAATGGACTGTAACTTGACCCTCCCACCACGTTTGTTCTGCAATTCATGGAAAAACGAAAAACATGTTAGAAACCTAATAAGCTCCAATCATGGCTCTTATGAGTAAATAGCTTTCATAGGACCTGGTACTCCATTAACTTCTCAGCATGCTCTCTTTCTTCCACACTTGATTCCTTAAAGAACCTGATACCAAGAAACAAACAATTAACAATGGATATACAAAAAAAATCCGAAAATAGAAACAATCCACACTCTTGAATAACCAAATACTCACTTGGCAAGACCTTTGAGCGCGATGTTATCCCGATCGAAGTAAGCGAACATTGCGTGATACACATACGAGACATTGTATTCCACACTATGAACAAAATCCGTAAGCAGAATCGATATGAGATTCAAGTACCAAATCCTATAGCTAATCAACCAGATTACAGTGTCAAATCCTTCAATTCTTACTAATAAAGAGAGATGTGAGCAAGAAAAACCTACTTGATCTGCTCGTTAATGGCGGATTCACACTCGTCTGAGTACTTCTGTCGAGCGAGCGAGAGATGAGAGCTGGTTGGGACGAGATCGAGCTCCTTCTTCACCTCCTTGAACGGCTCGAAGACGACACCGCTTAGCGCGTCGGTGGTTGAGATCTTAGATGCGCGAACAGAGAAAGATAGGAGGTTTCCAGATTTTCCAGAAGAAACTCGAAGATTCGAGGAGAAATCGACTGGTGACGAAGATGAAATATCCTTCTTCGCGCCATGGAAATTCACAAGCGAGAGAGCTGAAGAGGAAGATGAAGAAATACTCTTGAGAAGCATTTTTTGAGTCTTTGACAGTTCAGATAGAAACAGTTAGAAAGTTTTCGCCGCGAGAAAATTGGAGAGGACGGAGAGGTTTTGGGAGGAGAAAGATAATTACTAAAACTGAGATTGCGATGGATTGATGAATGATGATGATGAGGCTGCGGATGGTAGACACGTGTGTGTACAAGATTGAGAGATGGGTGAAGGCGCGTGGCGAGCTTGTGGTTCTGCTGCGTAGCTGGAATTTTGTTTATCTTGTGAAAGTTCTAGTGGCTGTGCATTATTTTGTTTTATCTGATAAAGTTGACATGTTTCATTAGTTGCTTAATCTAGTAAGTATTCGATTTAGGTTAAGCAATTCGTAACATCCACATAAGGTATTTAATACTTCTTGATATCATTTGAAAATTTTGAATAACCATAGCCATAGTATTCACATTCACTAACTTTAGCCTTTGAGAACATTTTAGTTTTATGCAACTTAAAACCAAACCAACCAAATATATGGTAAATCTGATTGGCATATTCACTAAAGTTAAGATTCTGTTTTAAAGGAGAGAATAAAAGAATGAATTATGTACATTCAGAAAACTTCATAACAAGATGCTAACGAATCAAAATTATTACAAAAGAAACTCAATTTTAACCGATAATTAGTAACAAAAATCAAGTTTTTTTTTTTATATAGATTTCTTCTAACTGTTTCTCCAGACATATTAATCCTATATAAGCAGACGAAGTGGCCCAACACTTTTCATCAAATCTTACAACAAATAAAAAATAAAAAATAAGTTTTTGTTCTTTTCATTTACCGTAAACAAAAATCAGAAGATGGCCTCTATTGCTTATGCGTTTAAGGTTTTGTGTTTGTCTCTCCTATTCATCGTTGTTGCAAGTCGTTCGAGTGTTAAACCAAAAGTTTTTAACGTCTATCGTCATGGAGCTAAACCCGACGGAATAACTGATAACGCCAATGTATGTATATTATGACAATTTTCGTTTTTTTTTAATTTCCAACTTTCAGTTTTATTGATTATAGTTTAGTTTCCATAAACTTTAAACTAGGCTCAATTCAATAGAAACCCCGCATAAAGAAGCTATAACATTTGCTAACAAAACATTTTGATAGGAAATATATATACTTATTCCACATAACAATATATGTATTGGTATTGAAAGAGCCAATTAAATTTAGTTTTACTGTTCTTCAACACTATTTTTTTCAATTTAAATTTCACTTTGGTAAGAATTTTAGAATATATATCATGAGTTCTGTATTAAAAGTTATAATGAGTCAAATTAATGTAATATATATGCAATTAACACTTCATTTATTATTATTTGGCTTTAATATGAAAGCCAATAAACTTGACATAGTTCTAAACTAAAATGACTAATATGTATATTGTAAAAATTTTCAGAAATTTTTATTTTATAATTAACTTCTCTTTTTTTTTAACGGATATGATTATAGGAGTTCACAGATTTGTGGAAAAGAGCATGCGCAATGAAAAGTGGAAGTAGTAAAATCTACGTACCCAAAGGAACATTCTACCTTGGTGGTGTAGAGTTCGTGGGTCCATGCCAAAATCCGATAGAATTTGTGATCGATGGAACTTTATTGGCTCCTTCAAACCCGAATGACATTAAGCAAGACACATGGATCAACTTTAGGTACATCAACAATCTCTCTATCTACGGTTCCGGTACACTTGACGGCCAAGGGAAACAGTCTTGGCCACTCAATGACTGCCCCAAAAACCCCAATTGTCCTAAACTAGCCATGGTACCATTTCTTAAACTTTTGTATATATTGCTTCATTTTGAAAAAATATGATTGATTTTTTACATTTTACACTATATCACAATTTAACGTGTGATATGATGCCTATACAATGAACAAGTGTAATTCAATCATTTGTTTTACAGACCATGGGATTTGCATTCGCGAACAACTCAAGAATCAAAGACATAACATCACTCAACAGCAAAATGGGACACTTGAACTTCTACTCCGTCCATCACTTTAACATTACCGGCGTCACCATAACAGCTCCTGGCGATAGCCCTAACACCGACGGTATCAAGATGGGTTCATGTAGCAACATTCATATCTCCAACACAAACATCGGCACCGGTGATGATTGTATCGCCATTCTATCTGGAACCACTGATCTTGATATCTCTAACGTCAAGTGTGGTCCTGGACATGGGATCAGTGTCGGAAGCTTAGGGAAGAACAAAGGCGAGAAAGACGTGAAAAACTTAACGATAAGAGACACAGTTTTCAACGGCACTAGTGATGGTATTAGAATCAAGACTTGGGAATCTTCGGCTTCAAAGATCGTCGTTTCAAACTTCGTGTATGAAAATATTCAGATGATTGACGTTGAGAGACCGATCAACATCGATCAGAAGTATTGTCCTTACCCACCTTGTCAACATGAACAAAAGGTTAACTTTCTATGCACGAAATTTATTTCCTTCATCACAAGAATTAAAAACCAAATAAAAGACAACTTGTGTTTCCTTATTTTTTTCAGGGAGAATCTCACGTTCAGATTCAAGATCTTAAGTTAAAGAACATATATGGAACATCGAAGAATAAAGTGGCAGTGAATTTGCAATGTAGCAAGAGCTTTCCTTGCAAGAATGTTGAGCTAATTGACATTAAGCTTAAGAATAATGGAGTTGAGAATGGTCCTGCTTCTGCGGTGTGCGAGAATGTTGATGGTTCTACAAGTGGTAAAATGGTTTCTCATAATTGTCTAAATTAACTCGACGTTTTAATGACGATGGGTTGTATATGATATTTTTATTTATAAATTAATTGCCTATTTGGCATGTATAATTATGTTTTTTCTTATAACCGAATCATAGATATGTGTATATGTGCTTTATATCCAAAATTAAACGTAGCTCAATAAATCCGGTTTAGCTTATCAAACTAGATTGAACCATAATCCACCAATTTGTCTGGTTCGGTTTAGACTGGCCCGTTTGAGAGTCGAGTCTGCAGAAATAAGAGATGGAATCGTGGATAATATCAAGGCCACAAAAAACACAAATATACAAATAATTTTTTGTGGCATATTTCGTAAGAAATACAAAGTTTAGGGGTAGTAACGAAATCTCGGTTGAATCAACGTCGGATGTGAAATCCAGAACCAGCAGCGACCGTGCCGTGCACTCATCTCTTCTTCTCCGTTGAGATCCTCGGACATGGTTATGAGATCGTAGGATAGTGAATACTGAAAATTTGAAATCGAAGAGGAAAGAGAAAATGTTGGGGAGACTTTGGATTGCGAGATTTCTTATCATCACTCTCGTTCTTATTCGCTTCAGAGTTAACTCTCAATGTGAATTCAGTTTCAGTCGACGCAACAAGGTCTTCAATTTCAATTTAGCATCTTCAATTCCGAAGTTCCCTCACGGTGCCCTCAGCGAAGATGGGTACTTTCTCAGATTCCCTTACTTTTCTTATATGCTTGAATTTCGCGTTTGTGTTTAGAAATGTTCGTTTTTTCTCAGCCTATGTGTATTTCATAATTTGGATAATCAGGTTCTATAGAGTGGAAGCGAACAGCACATTGCTATGGTTTCAGGTTGTCTTCTACATCAGGTTACACTTTGTTTCTGTATTTTTTTATCTGTTACACTGATCATGACATTTGTAATCCAGTTTCTTTGTTTTTTTTCAGTGCTTTCTTAATTTGTGATAACTGGTCACAGTGAAAATGAATAGATAGGTTAATGGAACTATGGAAGAACTGATCTTGTTTAGGAAATATACTTATCTTTCACAGGTTTTGTAATAGGAAAGTCTTCAGAGTTTAGGTGGTTCCGATTTGAAGATTTACAGCTGCTTAGTTAGTAGTTATAGTGCCCTTTATGTTTTACGGTAGACCAGTGTGATTTATGATTTCTTTTTTTTTGTAAACCGTCTTGTGGAGCAGCTTTGTGACATGTTGATTTTCAATCATGATCCCCCTCGATGCGTTGGTTGTGAAGTAAGATTTTTGGCCACTTCCATTGTCTTGATCTTATCCTTCAACAAGGAAAGAAAGTTTCTATTTTATATTTGAAAATCTCAATCAGTCTCTGTGACTTTACTTTTCCTTCACTTAGGATTGTGGAGGTCCATCACACTGCGGAACATCATGTAGTGCTCTTGTGTCAGAAAATGTACAAGGTACAAAAATCTCACTCATGACAGCATGTTATCTTCATGTATTATACGAGTCTTACTAGAAAATTGATGAGGTGTAGTAGATATTGCAAGATGCTTTTGTTTTTTTTGCTCTACTCAAAGTGATCCTCCAGAAATTTTATTATGTGATGTAAACTGATAAAAGTTAAACTCTCTTAAAAATCTATTACTTGCAGGGTATGATGTATGTACTTCTCTAGGGCATCCCTCAAGCACAAAAGTTAATATTATTGGTAAGGCATACAATTCTTTATGTGAAAATAGAGTATAATTTTCTAGTCGCTTGTAATGATAGACTCTTGGCACTATACACGTTCTAAGTTGGGACAAAGCTAAATCGTTAATACTGTTTTCTCCCAAATTTTTAAGCAATAGTAACATGTCAATTCTGTCTGAGAGATTTTTGTTTTTAATATGGTAGATAAAGAGGATCCTGGCAAAGGCGTCATTGTTAAGATGTCTGGTGGAAATAAGAGCCAAAATTGCTCACTTTCAGTTTCTGTTATCTGCCAGAAAAATAAAGTTGATGTAAGCATTTGTATATCAGACATTCTTCTTGAGTTTATAAATTGAAGTTGATTTTAGCAATTTCTCGGACTTTATACCTCATTCACCATTTTTTCTCAGGGACCACTCATTCTGGAGAAATCTGGTACCTGTCATTATGTGAGTGTCCAGTAACTCCTTTGTTTGTTCTTTTTCCTATAGCTTTCAAGTTTCAAATTATCTTGTCATTTGTCTCCTTAGAACACGTATTGAGTTTTTTATTAGCATCTCAGTATCTTTATTTCTTAGAAGTATGGACTCTGGCTAGTTATGGAAATGCTGATTTTTGAGGTATTGTTCTAGCCATTGGAAGGACATATGACATAAGCTAGAGAACATTCAAAGCTTAGACTGCATTGTAAGAGACAGTGAATTTTAGAATTTGTGTGAGTGTTCTCGTATTTTCTGAGGCAGCACAGCACGGGTTAAACCTTGATTTCTGTTTGGCGAGTGATTGACTTAAATTTTTCGCACTTAAGATTCTTTTTTATTATGAAACTGAAGATATATGTCCTGTTTTTCACTGACAGACTACTGAGCTGCGACATCCTTCCGGTTGTGCAGCAGCTATATCCGGACATGGTAGTGGATGGGGCTGGTTTAGTACCTTACTAATCATGTGAGCACATCATTCTGTTTTTTTGCAAGGCTATTGGAATATTATCAGATGCCATGGGGATTGAATAAGAAATGTTCTGGTCTTTTTCAGTATATTGTGCCTATTTGGAGCTTATCTACTGGGTGGCGCATTATATCGATATTTCTCCCTTGGAATCCGCGGCAGAGATGTATATTTAGCTAACTTTCTTCCTGTATGCAAAGTTTCCTCATGAACTGATTCGATCAACAACTGAAATGTACACACCCTGTTTTGTAGGTTATCCCAAATTTGGATTTCTGGGCCACTGTACCTCACAGAACACATGTATTGTTCTGTGTTTCTATATTCTCTTCTGGTGGATTTGTGTCTAAAAAATAAATTCAATTGTTTTACTGATTTTCTTTATCTTGCAGAGCTGTTTTGGTTCACTTCTTCAGAGATTCGGAGGGTCTAGTCGTGGTCAACGAACTTCATATTCTCAGGCCAACTTCTGACTGAGCAGTCACAGCATCCTCTCTGATCCATGGTCTGGAGACAGTTCCCCGACCTTGCTATGAACTCGTGTCAACCAATTGGAAACGCCGCTAGATTGTTATACCCTTAGTACTCTTTTGGCCATTATATGACTACAAGTTATAAGGTGCCTCTCCTTTTCATCTTGTTATGTCATATATCCCTTTAGAAACAAAAGAATCTTGTTCATTGGATAGAAACAATGTTAAGCTATTGTGATCTGCGGCCGTTCCCATTTCCAGTGTTTGCTCTTTAGAAATTGTTATCTTGGTTTCTTGAGGCTGTTTTTGAAGTAATGTTAACGGCTGTGTCGATGTTTTTGACAATTGTTCTTTCGAAAATATTCTTGCTTACTATATAAAGCTTGTGCGTTGGATCTATTTCTTCTTTCTGACATATCCTGATAGATGAGTGATCATTATTGAGGATAGAGATGTTACAATGGACCAATAAATCCATTTTTGGGCGAAGAGTGTGTACAAAGAAGAACAACGAGAGCCAACTAGTACTTGAGCTTGAAAGCGCAACAAATTCTCAACTAATTTAAAATACTTAAATCAGAAAAAGAAAAAAAACAGTTATAGACCGATCGTTAAGATTCTGTTGCATCTCATATTATTCAGTCTATTTGATATTGGTATTCTATGCAACTTACTACAGGTTTTTATTAGTATTATTAATGTGTTAATAAGTGTTAACCATCATTTTTGTTTTATATTGTTTTCTAAGTAACAGCAAAAATCCATTGGACAAAAGTGAAGACAATGATATGTCATCTTTTACTAATCCATCAAATGTACGAAAACACCTCAAGGACACTTAGCTTCTAAGCCAAGTGAAGTTATATTCCTCACGGCTCCATCAATCATCGTTTCATATTTTCCAAAACGAGCTACAAATAAAAATCTTAAGAAAATTTTAACATTAAAACATTTTGAAAAAAATATTAGAAGAGCATTCATAGAAGAAGAAAAACAAGCTTTATTCAAAACACAAACAGACAATTTACATTTTTGCTGAAAAAAATGAATGTATGAATTGCTATTTACAGATAAATGAATTATATCTTACGAAAAAATCATTAGTTAGGAGACAACCACTCTGTTCCATCAACATTTACCTACTCAACACCCTTAAGTATTATTATTTTGCTAATTCACAAAATTTCATCACCTAATATAATCATAATCATATTATAAATTACCTAATCATTGTACACTACACATCTTTAGTATTTCTTGAAGCAATTCCAAAATAAGTTCTTTTGGCTTCCTCTTCCCACATATTATTTGCAGGTTAAGGAGAATGAGATCATCAAGAACCCATAGTGTTCATTTCTTAATGTTATCTTCTCTTTCCCTAATACTATTTGAATACTGAAATCACATTTGTAACACTGAATCTTCTCTTTCTCAAATCCTAAAACATGAAACCTTCATCACCAATTTCCGTAACTACTTCTTCACTTGCTAGAAAAACTCGTCTTTCTCCTTACCTCTTCACACTCTTAGCCTTCATCCTCTTCGTATCTGTCCTTTACGGTGAAGATTTCATGTGTATCTTTGGTCAGCTCGAGCCCAACTTCGTCCTCCAGCCTTCTAGAACACCCGGTAAAGTTTTTTTTTTTAAATCCACTAAACACTTATTTGAATTTTGCTTTGGAAATGAGGAACTGAGATTGTGCTTCCTTTTGAACTTTTGGGATTGTTAGAGAAGAACAAGAAAGAGGAGAAGATTGCGTTTGCTATAGGTAAAACAGAGGAAAGCTGTGATATATTTAGCGGGAAATGGGTGAGAGATGAAATCTCCAGACCACAGTACGAGGAAGGGGACTGTCCGTACATTCAACCTCAGCTTACGTGTCAAGAACACGGCCGTCCCGAAAAAGATTACCAATTCTGGCGGTGGCAACCCAACCACTGCGATCTCCCCTCGTAAGCCCTCTATATACTCTGTTTCCTCTGTTTCATAGGTTTCCTCTGTTTTTAGTTTGTTTTCTTTGTTTCATAGGTTCAACGCAACGTTGATGCTAGAGACATTGAGAGGGAAGAGGATGATGTATGTAGGAGACTCATTAAACCGAGGAATGTATGTATCTATGATTTGTCTTCTTCATCGTCTTATCCCTGATGATCAGAAATCAATTAAAACCTCTGGTTCGCTCACTGTCTTCACAGCCAAGGTAAATCTATCTACTTATAAACTTAAATCATCACTCTTTTTGGGATCTCTATATTGCAATATTTTACTCTTTTTAGAGCTTATTATCTCTATGTGCAGGAGTATAACGCGACGATAGAGTTTTATTGGGCACCGTTTCTTCTAGAATCGAATTCAGACGATGCAATAGTCCATCGAATATCAGATAGGGTTGTGAGAAAAGGGTCAATTAACAAACATGGTCGTCATTGGAAAGGCGTTGATATAATCATCTTCAACACTTATCTATGGTGGATGACTGGATTGAAGATGAACATCTTGTAACCAATTTTAAAAAACTTTAAATCACAAACATTCCTTTACATAAGTATACAACATCAATCACATTAAAATGGCTTCTGATATTGTTTCGTGGGGATATATATATATATAGGCAAGGATCGTTTGACGATAAAGAGAAGTCTATCGTGGAGGTTTCGACTGAAGATGCGTATCGGATGGGTATGAAGAGTATGTTGAGATGGGTGAAGAACAATATGGATCGTAAGAAAACTAGGGTTTTCTTCACAAGCATGTCTCCCACTCATGCCAAGTTAGTGACTTTGATCGTTTTAGTCAAATCATAAATAGATACATTAGATTGATAATCCAGTCTAGTTTCAATCATGGACACAATAGACTGCTTCGATTTTACTTACAATATAGGCGAATCGATTGTTTCTTTCTTAGCAAGAAACCTTACTTGTTAGGGCTTTGTTTTGTTCTTGTTATGTGACTGTTTCAGGAGCATAGATTGGGGAGGTGAACCAGATCAGAATTGCTATAATCAGACAACACTTATAGAAGATCCGAACTACTGGGGATCAGATTGTCGGAAAAGTATAATGAAAGTGATTGGAGAAGTGTTTGGAAGATCGAAAACACCAATAACGTTACTGAACATAACGCAAATGTCGAATTATCGGAAAGATGCGCACACGTCGATATACAAGAAGCAGTGGAGTCCACTTACGGCGGAGCAGCTGGAGAAACCGACGAGCTATGCCGATTGTGTACATTGGTGCTTGCCTGGTCTTCAAGATACTTGGAATGAGCTTCTCTTTGCTAAACTTTTCTACCCTTAAGCAAATAGAAAATGGTTTCTCCGTTAAAAAACGACACCGTTTTGGGGGTTTTTTCTGAGTTGGGAAAGAGGCCTTGCGAGAAATTGTAAAATGTAGTCATTGAATTGATGTTGTCTCGTTGTTGTTACTAGAAAATAGGATTTTTATCAAATCGAAGATGAAAAAGTGGCCTCTAATTGTATGTAGCAAAAAAAAACAAGTTGATTTTTATAATCTTTGGTAATTTACAAAATTAATCCAGCCTCATGATAAATACGATCAGCTAGCTAAACACATCACGAACTGCTAAAATTCAACTTACTAAAGTAACAAAATTGATTGTTTCTTTCTTAGCAAGAAACTTACTTAAGGATATGATTCAAGAGAAGGGAGACTTTGAAAAATTCAACATATATTTTTGACAAAGACTGTTCCAAGCGACTCTTCATGAAATTTCATTAGCAAATGCTGCAGGACTCGCATACGGAAGTGATTATGAACCAGACTTCAAAAACCCAAAGTAGAAATTTGTTGAAACAATATACAAGTAAAAAAATTGATGCAAAACAGGTTTATAAAATCAGATTATTATTTAGGAACCAGACTCCTGAATCGTATTGCACTGTAAGCTAAAATCATAGATTAAAAAATGTTCACCCTCAATCAACTTTAGTGGAAGGGGTGTTACGTTCGTCGTGTTGTATCTGAATTTGGTTTGCCTTTTTCAGACACACTCATGAATATTAGTTAGATCAGTAATGACTAAAGATATAGTAGTCACATTTTATTTCGAAGTTTGTTTCTTTTTTTTAAAAAATGGGTTAAAGTGTTTAGATAGTCCAGCTAGGACTATATGAGGATATAAACTATTTCCGTTTGCTTTTTTTTAAAAAAGTATGTATATCTGACACAGATATGTACGTTATCACAATCTTTTATGCATGTATATATATATATTTTAATATAAAGAAATTAGTTAAAAATACTACTCTATATGCAACATGCCACATTGGAATATACAAACCCCAAAAAGTGTATCTTCTCTCTGGATTGGTCAGATTTCATATTCACACGGTAATGCATTTGTTATACTAATTTTAGAATTTAAGTGAAATATTAATATGAAAAATCTTATGGGTTTATAAACAAATAAAAAGGGATATTAAATACTATTTGTAAAATAGTGCAACTTATACTGTTTAAGTGAAATACTAATATGAAAAATAAAAAGGGATATTAAATACTATAAGTAAAATAGTGATGCAAAATAGGGAAGATACAGAAAAAAAAATGGTGGGTGGATTTAAATGTCATTTTACTAACGACCAAAAGAGGGAAAACATTAATAGCCTCCTTGCCAACTTGCATCTCAACTTGCAATTCATTCCTTCCACGACAATGTTTACATATATTTCGTACCCATTATGATAATAAATTAATAATCATGTATGATCAATTTGTTTTTTTTTTAACATTTATTTATTTATGGAATATATTTAAAAGGTGTTAAAGAATAGTACTCCCTCTCTTTCATTTTATTTGTTGTTTTAGGTTTTAGCACATAAATTAAGAAAACATTCAAATTTTCTTTTTTACCCTTCATTAATACACTAAACAAGTTTTTTCATTGGTTATCATATTAAAATAGTAGGGGTAATAAAATAAATTTTATTTAAAATTTGTATTGGAAACTCAAAACAACATTTATTTTGTAACAAAAAAAAACCTAAAACTACAAATAAAATGAAAAAGAGGGAGTAGCTACTTTTAGTTTTTCCTTGCAACTTGCATGCTTTGTTTTTTCTATAACAAGTTGGATTTTATTACCCCCCCAACTTGCATTTTACGTACGATCGTATACATAAATCTATATATATGTATGTATTCAATTTTGAATTTGGTTTCACAAGTCTCGAAATCTTACTAGTTAATTATAAAGTAACTAACTCATTTTGCTTTTGGAAATTTTGAAAGTCTTTCCGTCTTGTTCATTGGATTCTTCCTACTACTATTAAACAAAGTATATTATAATATTATGAAAATTTTGATTTTGATATTTTTACATTTTTATTCATGAGATAATATATATATACGACAATGAAATCAGATAAGGTAATAATTTTGGCATTTAAATTATTGTTACGGTTCACGCATCCCAAAAATAAAAAAGAAACCGAGGAATTTTATCATTTTGGTGAATAAAAGTTTGATTTATTTTTTGGTGAGTAAAAGCTAAATCATTTATGTATTAATGTAAAGTTGGTGACGAAGTGACAAATAATTTGAAAATTTTAAGTTTCCAAAATAGGAAAATAAATATATAATGCTGTAATCTCTTTCCTGCCAAATTTCAGTATATTACTTGTCACCATATTTATTTTGGCCTAGCTTTATGGAGTATATACCATAATTAAAAATTTGTTAAAATTATGGAGGCAATTAAAGCTCAATATAAATTACACATTGGTTAAATTTTATCCTTAGTTGAGGATTGAACACGCTGATTATATAACTAATGAACATTTTAATTAAAAGACCAAGTATATCGATTGTTTGTACATTTTTATAGAATGAAAATTATGTATAGTTAGTAGTTTTACTTATTATTCTCTTAAGTTTTTACTTATTCTTCTCTTAAGGTAAAGGAAAAACTGATGATCATTTGAATCAGCATATGCATGGGTTTTCTGATTGCCCACAATATAATTGTTCAGATCTCTTTATATATATATAATATATTTGTAACCATTACTTTATGTACCTTAAAAATGAAATATACCAATCTCAAACTAGAGATCATAATCTCGGATATATCGAAACAATACTAATCAGTCGAATCATTACATTGTTTCATGATTAAGCAAAGATACATATGTAAAGTAACCGGGAAATAAGAATAATATGAAGAAAAAAAAAACTAAAACAATCAATGTTTGTTTATTTTAAAGCTACAAGAGACTGTACAAACGAGTTCAAGAAGAAATGGTTCTAAGGGTAAAACTAAAGTATCGTCGATACGAACATTTAACAAACCCTAAAACCCTTACTTCGAAAAAAACCAAAACCAAACTTTGTTTTTGTTGTAGTTTCGAAAAATCCCCGAAGATAGTTAAAATACTTAAATCCGAACCCAAACCCATCTCAATAATCCCAAAAAAAAAAAAAGATATATTTTGAAAGAGAATATAGAAAATAAAAAGTTGTAAAAATGTAATTAAGAGAATTTAGGCGGGTTCTCGGCGAGTTTAGCCAGCGATTGCAAGTTGCAACGTATAATGGTATCTGCGAAGCTACAAGTCTCGTCCTTATCGTTACCCGCCGGTACGTCAACGACGTATGACTCCACGACACGTGTCGTCCTCTTTCCCTTCTCCGACGAAGACGACGACGACTCGTGCAGCGTCGTCACCGACCTGTAGTTTTTCAGTCTGTGGTCCCCACCCACGACGCTGAAACTGATGACGTGGCGATCCTCGTCCATGATCTCAAGTCTCTCTAAGCTGAACGCAGCGGGGAGACCCGAGACGACTCGGACCTCTCTCACGGACCCAACCTCACGACCGTCTCCTATAGCCACGTGGCAGCTCTTCACAAAGTGTTTGTACGCTTGAGGATGTTCAAAGCGGCTGAGGATCGACCAGACAACAGAAGCCGGAGCCTCAACGTCCTGCACCATGACGGAGAAGCACTGAGAAGGACCCACCACGTGCGTGTGGGAAAGCTCCACGTGCTCAGGGACATCAGCCATCCCGCGCGTGAGGTTCACTCTCTGAACGTGTTTGTGATGGTGATAGGTGTTCACGGTGGCGTTGGCTGCCTCTGCGGCGGTGGATGGTCTTTCAAACTGTAGCGACGTTGGCATTTTTAGATCGCTCTCTTTTAATATATTCTTTGAGAAAAAAAAGAAGAAATCGTTGCTTCGTGAGGTCCTATTAGTGAGATATTTAGATATATAGATAGATATATATATATATATATATATATATATATATATAAAAGACAGAATGTTTATATAAAATAAATGCAAGTATGTGGATTAGGGAGAGAGAGGTTAGTTTGTGTGGGTTCGACCCTTGTCCACTTGGAATTTGTATTTTAACAGAAGATACGTCTCTCTCTCTCTCTCTTTATATCAAAGGACCGGCCCGGTTTCCCAAGAAAAATCTACGGATTGGTTCTCGATACGATAACCGGTTTTTATTTGAGATTTTATCTTTTTTTTTACTTGGTTATTTGAGTATGTTGTACTAACTTTTTGTTTGAAGGGAGTTTATCCAGTATATATATGTTTCTAGATTGTATATCAATAGATTTGCTTGAATGTCAATTTGAAACTATAGCACGATCACTATGGGTCGAGTTGGTCATTGGTCATTGGTCATTAGTCATTGGTCAAACTATATATAATTGGTTAAGAGATGTGTCATTAGTGATAGATTTGTAGGATTATTGGTTGTGTTTTTGGGTGCATTCTGATTTTCGTTGGAACCTTCTGACAACTGTACCGGTAAAATTTCGAAAATAACTATACAACTTTGAATATTCCAAGTTGGTGAATATATATTATTAAGTTCATGGGTCCATCATCATTATCTTTTCTTCATCTTGTAATCAACTTGAGCGTTTTTGACAGTACTAAAAAAGCATTGGTCAAATTCCTTTTCAATAAAGAATAGAACAGAATATTAGATGAGTTAGAAGAAAATCAACTAAGCATACTTGCTTAAAGTAACCAAAATAAAGTCAGGAAATTTTTTTCGAATTGGACAATATTTATTGGGTGTGTTTTCTTCCACAAACGTATATTCAAATCAAATGCATGAATATATTGGAGTACTCTTGAATTTTTAGTGGTGGGCATAATAACAAAACGCAATTGGGAAAAGTAATAAAAGGTTATTTAATACATTAGTTTTTCCAACAACTATACATAATTCCCAAGTAGTCCAAGTTGTTAGATTAATACGAATAAGCGACCAATTTGCATTACTAATTATATCTAACATTTTATAGAATACAAAAGGGGTTACAATTTGCACAAACCTCGATGTAAAGATTGTCCATCCTCATCTTATAAACTATGGGTTAGGTGACATAATCACTCATCAATATTTTGCACACATATTACTGAGCACATTTGCACCCCAAAAATAAAATAAAAATTAAGAGGAAAATTTTCACAGATCACAAGTTGATGTGCAAATGTAAATTTTTGGAAGATTTTGTTTCAAATTACAAGACCGTTTCTGTATTTTACATGCTGGTTATGGAAATAATGATAAAAATATGTGGTAACTAAAGAGTTAGTTTTTAGCCAAAAAAAAAAAAAACTAAAGAGTTAGTTGGACTAAACAATCATTTCGAAGTAATAAGAACACACAGTAAAATCATTCCCCTATCGAATTATTTTATACATCAAGAAAAATTAGGCCGGTTGTTTCTTTGTTTTGTATAGAAGAAAAAATCTCCAAACTATATAAAAATACTATCCCATCTAAAATTAGAAAATTCACCAACTACAATTTATAAAGGAAATGCACTTAAACAAAATCAAAGCTAGTATTGAATATCAAAGAAAAACTTAACTTCGCATTTAGACATTGAGTGACTCAGATTACAACTTGATAATGCAATATATTAACATAAAGAAAATGTAGAAAGGAGAGAATGTCCAAAAGAGTTGCATCTCATCCTTTGCAGAAGAGGACACATTGTCAAAGGGAAAATTGTGGAGGTGCAATACCCAAATCCCCTACCAACCAATTCTTTGGATAATTAAATTAATAGTTTGCCAACTTGTTTTCTTCATTTTTCAAATGTCTACAAGATCTTCAAGATTTCGAGCAAGAAAAAAAAACAATTTTGTAGGCCAAAAATGGAAAAAATAATCCCTTTTTAAATAATATAGAAGTATGTCCCATTTGCACTTTCAATTTTTCAAATACTCAAATTTGCTTTTTGTAGAAAATACAGATAGATAATAATGTTTTACACTTTTTTTTCTCACCTCATTGCTTATGTAATAATATTAATCTAAGACGACCTGAGGAAAGTCTACAGACCAAAATCTCCACTCTCTATATTTCCAATTTTATAAGATAACATTTAAATTAAGCTAATTAAGCAATCGATCGGAGAGATCTAGTATACTCAATTATCAAAACTTGCAAAGTCAATAAAAATCACTACGCAACACCACATTATTCCATCCCCACCCACTAAATTAGATGTGAGACTATGCTAACACAAGGAACCATTCAACGGACCAATTATATCCAAAAGATCATAGTTCAAAACTTTCTAGCTTACTTATATATATACGAATCCAAAGTTAAAAACTTTATCAATCCAAAGTCTGAAACTTTATGTATTCACAAGAAAAGAAACAAGGAATCATATTCGAACTTGTCCTACATTACCTAAACACATTTACTATGCATCAAACCCATTTCACATCATCAAGTATCATCAGCAGCTTCTAGCTAGTGACCGCAAGACCTCCTTGGAAGCAGAATCACAAACTTAGGCCACTCATGAATGTTATATCTTATATAGAGCCATGAACATCTGTGTCCCCTCCAGCAAAATCCAAGTCCTGTATGTCATGATCCTGGAACCTGCGACTGTCTAAATCGATATCCTTGTTCTCCATTTCACTCGGCTGCACAAAAGGATATCCATAATCAACTCCAGGATGAGCAGTCTCCATGGGGTTAAGGCTCCCGAAAAAGTTAGCATCCGGAAACTGCATTTGGTAACTGAAGTTTGGCTTTCTATCAACTTGACCCTGTATTGTCTCTTGACCAGACGGATTGTTCTCATCTAATATATTCAACAGGTCATTGATCTCAAAATTTTCGTCCACACCAAAGTCCATTGGTTCTTGTTCATTGCCATTTCCCATTACCCAATCATCTAAAATCTCCTTTTTCGGGTCCTGACCAACCCCAAATGCATCAATTGGGTTAAGTTCCTTCACTTCCTCTTCTACTTCCACCTCCTCTTTAATATACTGAGAACTGTTTAAGGGAACATATTCATCGCTACTATCCTCATGTTTCACCTGACCAAAACCAGTTCTCACATTTGTATTCTCGCGCGCACATACTTCAGATTCATCCGAAAATGTAGTAACCGAGCCAGACACAGTAGCAGCAGTCGAAGAAGAGCCATTTATAATGTCGGGAAGATTGAGTCGTGCAGACTGACCATACATAGCTTTAGCAGCCTCGTCATAAGCCAATGCAGCTTCATATGCAGTACCAAAAGTACCAAGCCATAACCTATTACCTCGACCAGGCTCACGAATCTCAGAGACCCATTTCCCCCAAGTCCTCTGTCTAACTCCTCTGTAGTCACAATTCCCATTATCAGGTCCACCTTTACCTTTCATACAACCCTTCTTCGAACCTTTTGAAGGAGCCTTTCGGATTGGCCTGAGATCACCACCATCGTTGCAATAAGCTGCCTTGTTCTGCTCATTGAACTCTCTCCATTTCCTTAGAGTCTCAGCTAAATTGCCAGTGCCATCTCGTGACTTCCTTTTCCTGGAAGAATCAAAGGGCATAGAAGCAAGATTAGCTACTTGCTCAATAACTCCCATTTCTGTTTCTTTTTTTTTTTTTCTCTTCACAAATTTAAAGCAACAACGCTCCACTATAACCTTCCCAAGAAACAATTTTTAACCTCCTGAACGTAATCACACCAAAGTAGGTACAACGAGAAGTTTCACAATCTGCAGCATAACAGTGAGCAAAACAAAACAAAAATGCCATCACGAACAAAATTAGAACAGAGAAAGCTCAAAAACAGAGATTTGTATTTCAGACAAGAGAACACATATTTACGAATGTTCTTAACCACACAAGAGGCAACCAATCGCACAGAAATCAATCCACAGAGAAAAATTATGCCCAAAATTATTCATTTAGTCCCAAATTAGTGTTCACGAAAAACCTCAAAAATCCTAAATTGAACCCTTGAGCTTCCACTTACTAGACAAACAAAGGAAACAACCACAATCCTTTACCTTAACACTCAGAAATCACATATAGATGAGATTAAACAGAAACAAAAACCGATTCAGAGAAATTCACACACGAAAAAATCAGGAAAAATCGTAAATTTTGTGAAACAAACCTCTCAACAATCTTCGTCGGCATGTAAGTAATCACTCGAACGAAGTAATAAAAGAAGAAGATTTCCCGCGTCGAAAGCAAGAACACAAAGGATTGAATGTAATAGTAGTAGTAGCGAAGATGAAATGATAGCTTTTTCGTTGTAAGCAGATTAGAAAGCAAAAAAAAAAAAAGTTTGGGAATGTAAAAGGAGAAGCGTATATAAATATTAGCGTGTGGAGATATTTCAGATATTTTCGTGATGACGTGTCGCTCGAACTTTCCTGATTCTGATTTCGGCTTGATCCAGCCCTTTCCTTTTGCTTTGGGCCAAAGTTACTTCTTCTTATATTTCTAGACTATTTTACCCTCAAATATTATATCTAATTCTGGTTATGCCCCTCTTTGGATAAGGATAGCTGACCAGTTAAAAAACAAGGCATTGTTCAATGTTCACAGGAGGAAGCTATGGGCTTTGGTCCACAGTATTATTATTATCTTGCGGACTATTTGCTTAATTAGGTGTATTATTAACCAATTTGGTAAGTATTAAAATAAATAAAAAGAAACTCAAATATTATGATTTCAAACTTTAAATATTGATTATTTAGAAAAATTATTACAAGCTTTAACACATGAGATATGAGTCATGGTGTTGTGAATGAGTGAAATTTGTAATTTTACTATCAAGTACCAATTGATTTAAAAAAATTTCTAGTCGAGGATCCAATCATGGTATGTGAATCAAGTTCACTAAAATCAAGTTAGTACGTGGGTTTTGAAAAAGTTATGCTTGAATTTAAAACAATATTTAATTGGAAATGCTACGAATTAGAAATCTCAAAAATCAATTAATCACAACAAAACTTGAGCTGCAACATGGATTTGAAGAAAATTTCAAGTAATGTCATAGGTGAATACAACAAAAAAAAAGAACATGAAAATTGTCAAAATAGGGTTTGGGGCCAATTTAGTGGCAATAGAGTTTGATAATTGAGTCAGCGCCTGCAGTGAATAGCCATGGTTGTCTCGGATGAAACTTGCAGTCCAAGACCCCTGCAGTCAAAATATCAAAACATAAATAATCAACACATTAAATATACACAATGATGCATAATAATTTTATGCATAGGAATCAAGAACTGACCTCCATTTGAATGGCCTCTTAGAATCTCCAACGGTACAATCAGAGGATTCTGGTTCAGATCATTATACACCATCCCATGGAAGACATAAGCTGTTGAATCCTCTGAGCACGAAGCAAATAACGGATAGGATCGGTGAAAAGCCACATTTGTTATGTCTTTAGGGTGATTCTTCAAAGTCTTGTACGGTTTCGAAGACAGATCCGTGTCAAACCAACACAACTTCCCTTCTTTGCTTCCTACTATCAGATGATCACCACTAGGATGAATTGCCATGGATGAGATTTCTTTCAATCCAGTTTCGAGCTTTTTAATGGGCTCGTCTGTCTCTAAAAGATTGAAAACACGCACATCCTTTCTTGTTGCGATGAAGAAGTATGAACGGCTGGGATGAAAAAGTGTACAGACTGGAAGTCCGCGGATCTTAAATTTGAGCCTTCTTGTAAGCTTTTTTGAGAGTTGGTGCGTTACCACTCCTCGCGTTTCACCGGATGCCATGACTGTTGAGATATAGTCTCCTTTACGATTCCAGTGAATATATGATACATTCTGAAAGATATAATATAAACCAACAAGAGTGAACAACCAAGTTGAAGATTTTTCCATACGATAACTGTTAAAGAGGATATTTAGCAAAAGTGTACCTTAAAATGTCTTATCTTGATCCCTCCATATAACTCATCTGGAAGCCAACTTACAATCGCTGCAACTGTGAATATCGTGCAAAATATACCAAACAAAACACAATTTAATCATTCGGGTTTTCATCTTAATTGCTTACAAGGTGATGGTGGCTATTTACAAGACACTTACCAGACGCATCTGGTTCTGGAAGGTTTCCTAAGTGAAGCCTCTCTTTAATAATTTCCTGTTCCTCATCACTCCCAAGTTCAGTGTTTAGAATAACCAAATCTCGTCCCCTGCAGATAAAGAGATGTGAAGGTTTCAGAATTGACAGTTATAAAATAAATCCGAAAGCATACTCCCAACATCCTAACTCACATGGCAGCTGCTATAATTGGAAGACTGGAAAGAGGATTCCAAGACACACACTTAATGGCTTCAACAAATTGCCAGATCTTAAGACATCTACCAGTTTCGACTTCCCATATGCGAACAGATCCGTCAGTTGAACCTTTTAAAAAAACAAAAAGGAGAAAAAAAGATTGGCATCTTGAAAACAAAAGAGTTCAATATAATGGAATAAAAACACTAAATGAAATACCTGAGGCTATCCACTGGCCAGAACTATCAGTGGATATGGAAGTAACAGGCCCTGTATGGCCTTTGTATTCAAGGTAACAGGAGTTAGGATAAGGTCTGAGATCCTTCCTACTAGGTAGCTTAGGCTTCAAAGATTCGGGATCAATGTTTATCTGGAGAAAGAAAACACACTGAGCTTAAATACAGAGAAAAAAAGAAACAAGAAAAATGAGATGATCAAATGGGTCCTCACTCTCTTCTTTCGAACTCTGGGACATAGGTATAGATCCAAACAACGCTCAAAAGACTCCCTCAGTGCATTCTCATATGCCGGTACGCTTCTCAGAGATGTAAACCTATGCGCAAATAAATTTACCATAAGGCTTAAGCTGACAAATTCTAGATAAAACGAGATTGGAGTATAATAAATGAAACTATTACATACCTTTTAGGAATGAATTTTGGTCGATCCTCCTCATACATCAATTCATAAGAGGCTTTCTCCTCTTCTGTTGGAATATATTCCAAAGAAGGATTGTATGATTCATCATGTCCTGGAAAACCAAATTGAACAAATTTATAAACTTTGAAAAATGGAAGTCCAAGGGAGAAAGCAGAGAAACAGACGATCAGCAAAAGAGTTTGCACCTGGCAGTTTTAGTTTTGGTGGAGGAATATAAGTTAAATGCTTGTTCTTTTGATCTGAAGCTGAATCATCACCCCATAAAAGGTATACATTGGGCTCTTCTTCAGGCTTATCAAACTTGATCCACCCCTTTCGGATTGCTCTAACATACTTGACAACCATTTTCGCCTCCCATTTTGAAGGGATGAATCTGCGTTTGGGTTCTGGTGCACTTGAGAGTGGATGTATTGCATCATCCCATTTGAACCAATCAACATAAGGCTGGTCACAAGAAAATGAATAAAAAAGGTCACATTTTGAAGTGATTGGTATATTATTAGTAGAAAACGGCTACACATAAACGACATACATACCGCATATGGATCAAAGTCAGCATGTGGAGCTTCCCCTTTGAGCATTCTACGAATGATTTTGCTCTCTTCTTTAGTCAGCTCCACTTCCTCGTCATTATAATCATCATGAATTTTACGCCTAGAGCCCCAAAAAATTCATCAGCAAAATGCTACTACCCAACTATATATCAAAAAACAGAAAAGTCTCCAAACTGACCAATTCTTTGAGTCATCCATAGTCGCAAGAAAAGAGTCAAGCTTATCTCGTTTTTCTTTTTTAGTAATCTTCTTCCCAGTGATGTCATAACCAATATGTTTCTCATCTTTATACCACACCAAAGGAACATCCCCAACTGTATTTCTAGGAGCAACCTACAGATTAAAGATAAAAACATATATGATTTCGTCTAGAAATGGAGAAAGGTAATATCAAGACTTAAAACGAATAGAGAAAGCATCCACCTCATCTTCTGAAGAATCGCTCTCTTCAACCGCTTCACCTTGCTCAGAACCTTCATCACTCCCATCTTCCTCACCGTTATCACTATCTATTTGCTCGCTTTCATCATCATCCTCATTATCTTCTGACCCCTCATGACCTACACCAACAGATCCTAGCATAGTTAAATTTCCTTTCCGATACAAAAGCTAGAAACTTTGTTCCCACATTTTAAAACCCCACAAATACCTTCGAACAAACTACGAATAAATCGAAACAAATTAGCCTATTCAATTCACATTATTAATAGACTTTTAAACCCCACCCATCAAAAGCATAAACACTAAAATTTCAAAATTGAAGCAGAAGCAATTACTATCTTCAGATGATTCTCCATCTTTTGTCTCTCTCTGTGAATCATCATCCTCTGAATCGAAAATATCGGAGTCGAAATCATCGGAGTTCAAAGACCCAGACAAACTCTAAGAATCACAAAAAAAAAATGCAGGACGATATAAATAAATAAACAAACCAAATGCACAATAAAATAGCTCCAAGTGATGAATGAAACAAAAGAGAAGGCAAGAAGAATACATCAGCGTCGTAATCAGAATCAGTTCCAGATTCTTGTAGCAGCTCTTCCTCTTTTAAGCTTATCACTTCCTTTTCTTCTACTGGTTTGAGCTCCTTCTCTGCTGGTTTATGTTTCTGAAATTTTACAGAAACGCTTTTGCTCTTGGTTTCTCTCATCTTATCATCTTTGTTAGCTCCTTTGCTCTTCTTCGGCATCGGTGCTTACAGAGGCGAGGTTTTGGTCTGAGAAGAATTTAGGTTTAAGAAGGAGGAGGGAGGAGACGTGGAACAAAGATTTAGGGTTTTAGGCTGAACTCTCAATTCTCTTTTAATGGGCCTATCTATATATTAATGGGCTTATTTTTTGTTGATCGATTTCTAAAGTTGATAATTCTTCTTTTAATGGGCCTATCAATAGATTTCTACAGTTGTACGATTTTTTAAACATAATTTTTTTATTATTATATAGAGATTGACAAGATTGGTGTAAAATCACACGAATTTATACAATAAACATAAAATTATACGAGATTTATACTTCATTTATAGATCATTAACTGGAATATGATGTCTAGATCTGTCGAGAATCTTTTTTATACGAGATTGGTTAATGGATTTAGTAAAATCTGACGTCAAAATTCTAGGATCAGTTTAAATTAAAATTATCAACTTTATGATCGATTTCTAAAATTGATAATTCTTCAAATTATTTAAAAATACAGATTTCCTGGCTAATTAGTTTTTAAAATATAAATAGGTTTTAAGATGACAAATGAGTATAGTTTGCTATATATTTAAGTAATAACTGTTTTCTTTTTGGTTTTAGAAATAAATTAGTTTGCAAATACTTAAAAAATTAAGAATCTCTATCATGTAACATATTCAAGACATGAAACGAGAATTTCTTATCTACTCTAATATTCAGATAGGTAAGCAGCAACATGCATGCATGTGTATGAATGATTGTTATTTGTTAGATTGTTGTTATATAAGTCCACTGATTACTCAAAAATTAAAAAAGTCATGACAACTTTTTGTTTCTTCTTGTAGTGCCGTAACTTATGATTCATCCGCGTCGGAAATCACTTTGTCCCCAAATTTTTCTGCTCAACTAATTTGGAATTTCACTCCACTTTTTCTTTATGCCATTTCATTTCACTTTTTTTTTTTCAATTTGTTTCGTTATGTTAATGAAGACACGATGTAGTAAATTCAAATGGTTATTTATCTCAAGGAATAATAGCAAGTATTCACCAATAAAGCAATCAATTACTCCCATATTCATCATGTGGTTGAACCCTCGATTTGACTTAGCCAATATTACGCCAAAAAAATCTTTTGTTGATGACCACTTAATTTCCAGGCTGATTATATGGCAATTAACAAAGTAGAGTTTTAGCTTAACAACCATTCAACACACCAAATTCGTTCCCTTGGTCAAACACAACTCTACTAAAGATGGAAGGATGATTCAACTAAGAATTAAAAAAAAATTTAAACGAAAATTCAACTTTCATGATACTCTCTTACCACTGATTTGGTACTATAATGTCAAAAGAATACATCAATAATCGAGAAAAAAAATGAAGCTGTCCAGTCCAATGAGAACTAGTATATGGTTTTATGTTACAAAGGATCTTGAAGTCCTAACATACGGGTAAATCAGGTGGAGGCTGCTCCATTGTCTGCAAAACTCCATTTCCGTTCTCAACCACGAAAGCCATAGCTAGTCCCCAAGATATATGTGCATCTAGATGACAATGCATTATCCAAACCCCTGTTTTCAATCATTTTATATACACAATTAATTTAGTTAATCTCGATATTAAATTACTAAATCATATAAATTTGAGAAACTCAACTAAAACATTCAAACGAAAATCTAGTATAGCTGAATTTGATTCATTTTTATATATATTGAAAACCTAAACCAAAAAAAACAAATCTAAGAAGTGTTACTTTGGTTATACTTATACACTATTGTACGTAAACCTAAAACCGAAAAACTTTTGATTTAAATTCGTATTTAAACACTACTAATGTATGATTCATATTTTTTTATAAAGTAAATTTAATGGTTGTTTACCAGGATTATCTGCAACGAATCTGATGACGGCCCAACCATTAACAGGCACACCAACGGTGTTCCTTAGAGGCGGGTCTTCAAGATTGAATGTCGCGGTATCTTTCTTGCGATTGAAGTTACCGAAACCCTCAGCGACAATGTAGAAATCATAGCCGTGTAAATGAATGGGATGATTTTCAGGAGTTACTATACCGGTATCTTGAAGAACAATCTGAACCCTTGATCCATACTTGAGTTTGTATAGCTTAGTTCCTCTATCAGGTTGGTAGAGAGATCGGCTTATGTTGCTACCTGTGTAATCGAATTTCACCGGAGGCTTCGCCGGAAAATCTGTTGTGAAGACTCCGGGGATCCCATGGTGGTGAGCTTGAAGGAGGGAATAGTTACTAGGGAGAGCAAATGAAACGTTGTTCATCGATGCAGTGAAGCGTGTGCCGTTAGGACCTTGACATCTTCTTGATCTGAAGTTCTTAGGACAGTTGTTTAGACCGAGTCCGATAGTTACGAAGAGATTCTCATCGATTTTTGTCGGAACCTCAGCTTTTTTTAGCGACCGGAAGCTTTGGCTGAAACGTGTGACTGTGTTGGTGTCGTTGTAGGCAGGGAGGAGAGGCATGATGGGTTTGACGGAAATACCCTTCTTGTCTCCGCCTCCGCCGCTGCAGCAAGGGGCGGATTTGTATTGGAGAATTGCGGTTGTAGTTGTGTTACCAAACGGTGCGTTTTGGGCGCTTTGGTAAGCTCTTGAGGCCATGTAGTAGCGGTTTGGTGGTTGGTCACCGGTTATGAGGACATCGGTGGTTTGTCCCGGGCCGAGAACAATCACGTTAGTTGTGAAGGGTTTTAGGTAAGACGCGTCAGCTCCCACCACCGTGAGCTTGTGGTTAGCCACCGTGAAGAATAGCGGTTGGTTCAGTGCGGAGTTTATTACTCGTAGTAGTATGGTCTCACCAACATTTATCGGTACTATTGTCGTATCTGTTACAAAAGTATTATTTAAATTATATACTATTTTCCCCTAAATTCAGTTATGACAGTTGGGAAAACAATATGAATATGAACTAAACCTTGAGAAGAGCATTTATAGAGATCGCCAGGTTGACCATTGATGGTGTAAGCGTCGGAGATATTTGGAGCTGCTCCGGTTCGTATAGATTCTCTTAACACATCAACCGGATTTGCGTCCCACCATTCACCTAAAAGAATCATATATTATACCAAAATCATAATCAATTCTAAGTGTTATTGAATTTATTAATCATGATTCTTGAATTTGATTAATTTTACCGAGAAGGATAGGGACGTTGCGGTGGGGATTTTGGAACGGGTATGACGAACCAGCCGGAGGAAGAACTAGGAGTGAACCGTAGACAGTGGCTCTGAGCCATGAACTATGAGCATGCCACCAAAGTGTACCTTCTTGTCCTTGAATAGTGAACCGGTACGTGTAGCTTGATCCCGGTCTGATTGGACATTGGGTTATGAATTCCGGTCCGTCAGCCCAACCGGTTCGCATTTGCCTCACACCGTGCCTACAGCCACACCAAACCGTTCAATATCAGTAAAGAAAAGTACGCATTTCATAACAGCACATGAGTATGGTTTAATCGTGTTTTTACCAGTGGATTGTGATGTTGTACCAGGCCCGGTTAATGACTTTGACAACGAGGGTATCACCGTTGTTGACTACAAGTGTTGGACCGGGAAACATTCCGTTGACCGTAATGCTGTTGTGTGTTTCACATAGTCGTTTCACCTTAGTCGCTTGTATCTGCATTTGTATAGATTATACGTAAACATATATACATATCACTATTTACATTTTAATAAAAAACATATGTGATCCTACGATGAATTCGTGGTGATGTGCTATGTTGGCTTCTGCCACGGAAGTCATGAAGAGAAGAAGGGCGGCGAAAGATATAAAGCAGAGGAAGCTCTTGGTGATCTCCATTGATGTGATTTATATAAAGTTCGGTTTGAGCCAGAGGGTTTTAGAGATGAAGTGTAGAAGAAGAGAGAAAAGTGTTGTGTTGGGAATTATAATGAAAGGAGATGGAGTTTATATAGGGAGACAAAGACAATATACATTTTCAAAAACTTGGTGAATATTTTTCTTTAGTCTATTTGTCTTTTTTGGATATTAATTTTATTTATGAGAATCAAAAATGTTATTTATGCGGTTGGAGGATTAGGTTTTGATTTAATTGAAGGCCAAAACTTGGTTCAGAACTAGAAGAGTAGTTGCACCCACTGGGGCCTAGCTAGAGGAAAAAAAATTATCGCCGAGTTAAAAAATAAATTGGAAACGTGATTTACGTCTCTTGAATTCTTGGTTAACACGTTTTTTCTATTGACTTTGGATGTAATATTCCATAATTGCCATAAACCTAGTAAAAATGTCATTCTATTAAAATATTTTTTTGTTTTAGAGCCCACATATATTATTTGGAGATGTGTACAATGGGTTGCCAACAAAATTTAAGTACGCAATGTTGTGAACTCGATCTATCTATTTAAATATCAAAATCATCAGTGCCATGCACAATAATATACTATTGGACATTTTTAGTTGGCATTTTCCTAAATCCTAATACATATAATTAAGGCTTGGGATAATATCGTTGTGATAATGGCTAATTAATAATTACGCCAGTCATTTTCGTTATTAATTGGATCTTGATCCGTTTGGATTGTTCTGGCTTGGGATAGGAACACGAATAACATTATTGAGAAGTACTCTATGTCACTATGTTGTGAACTCTGCATGTACATACCAATATATAATATTACAATTTATCGTGTATTTGTTCATCAAGATATGACATCTTTTTTTTGGGATGATCCTAATACTGTCTGTATATAAGGCTAAGATGGGTCTACGAGTTGCATGAGTTTCATGAGTTAATTAAACATACTCAAGAGTTTCATGAGTTAAACATATTCAAGAGTTGCATGAGTTCAATTCACACACTTGCTATAAGAAAAAAACACTTCCGCTATGACGTATTTACCACGGATGTATAGATCCATGGCCAAAATTCTTTGCAAATTGACATTTTTTGTAATGGTTTTTAATTTCGGTCCTGGTTTTTAAACCATAGTTCGGCTTGAAAAATATGTTCCCAAAACGTGTGTAAATAGAACTTAGAACTAGCTTAGTATTCCTTTGACAAAAAAAAGGAAGAAGTAGTATATTTCTTTAATCTTTATGTGGTCACCTACATTCAACAGTATAATACCTAAACAAAGACGATTTAAGCGCATGTCTAACTCATAACTAATAAACATATTTCGCTTGTTTTGATTATCATCAAATGCATTGGTAGTTGATATTTCTCTCGTCTGAGCTCTTCGTTTCATATACATGCATATATTTTCTCTATAAGTAAAAGTTAATTATATGTGTCATATGCATATACACAGTTTTGACAATCCCATTTGAATTTGCAAAATCTTATTGTTGTTTTCATACTTACACAAATAGGAAATGAGACATAATACACAAGGTCAACTTTCGATACCACGATTTGCCTCTTTTTAGCTTTACGTATTTGTTGAAGAAATAAATTAATTGTGGAGAAAAACAAATATAAAATTTATGGAGATGGAGGGGGCGAGATGAAAACAGAAAGAGGAATAAAGCATCAAGCATGCAAGTGATAATTACAATTTGCAATTCAAAAGAATCTTAATGTAAAATATAATAAGCATTGGCATATTTATATTTTATATCATGATAAAAATCAATTATATGTTAAGAAAATATAAAGCCTGATACGAAGAAAATCCTAATGAGTTATGAATCAACCATAACATCATTGTAAAAAGATCAATATTATTATCACTAAAAATGAAAACAAAAAGATTGGCTTGAAGCTTAAGTAAAAATTATTGTTGTTTTGTTAATGTTGAAAAAGTAAAAAATGATTTGAGGAAAACAAGATGATTCGTCTAACCGCCTAATCACACCTTTTCCTTAACCGAATCTAGCTAGCTCTCTACGCCTACATGTTGTAAATAGTTTCCTTTGATCTTTAACGGAAGGCGTCTGAAGAAAATTAATATGATATCGAATTATAAGAGGATACTTAAAGTTATGTTCAAAACCATTGATTGTTTTTCAAATGCAAATATATGTGCTTACATTTATGTCAAAGAAAACATGATATCTTTGTTTTCTTATCCAACAGGACCAACATCATAGAAGATTTAAGTAATACTTTTGAATAGTCAAAAGTCAAAACCGTGTGTCCTTACGTAAATATCTTAAACAATAACAATCCGAAAGGTAGTAAAATTGGAAAAAGTTAACATCATGTTGTTAAGAAAGGAGAAGAAGTACATGAAAAGAATATTGGGGACATTGATTGGTGAGCAAGAAATTTGTAGTTATGTTTGGTGGAGTTAGTTAGTGTCCTCTTCTTTGGCATCTCTAATCTCTGTGTGCTAAATCTCTGAAAATGACATCACTTGTAGATTAGGAAATTGAAATTGACCCTGCAGCTACAATTAAGCTCAAAGTCAACATGCTTTACTTGTCTCGATTTTGTGTGCTCTCTGATTGTACCACTTTTCATCAAAGTTGTTTAAAAAAAAAAAGGAATTCAATTATTTACCCTGAAAATAT
This sequence comes from Cardamine occulta, assembly GCA_028015245.1. Classification (NCBI taxonomy): domain Eukaryota; kingdom Viridiplantae; phylum Streptophyta; class Magnoliopsida; order Brassicales; family Brassicaceae; genus Cardamine; species Cardamine occulta. The sequence continues at coordinate 21,004,776 of CM051374.1, forward strand.
AATAAATATTCACTTTTACAAAAAAAAAAAAGTGTTTAGATGTTTTCAATTAATATAGCTGAAATAGTACACACACGAGACCTTTTACTATAGAAAATTTGTATTTAAAAGTTTATATAATTAAAAAGCAAAATTTTATATTAGTAAATCAAAAGTATATTTTATTACTCAGAAACCATCTTCACTATATTATTAAAGAAGTTAGAAAAGATTCGTTTAATAATTATTATTGGAAGAATATAGTTATATTATTGCACCCTTATAAATTGTTTCGCTGCACATCCAGATCCATTCTGATCTGAACGTCTCCATTCGGAACATTTTGAAAATATATGTTCTTTGAAAATGAAAATGTTACTTTTATTAATTTATTTGGTTTCCTTTAGAATCTTAATTCCATTAGTCAAAAGTGGGTACGAACCCTAACTAGACAGTCTAGGTTCACATTATTTGACGATTTGTCTAACCTAGCTCTCTTTACAAATTACAAGTGGGATAAATTACAAAAAAAGAGAAATTTCTTTCGGTTCAATGGTTAATACCTAAGTTTTATTTATCTCACCAAGAATTAGAATTCCGGAAAAGATTTTCACAAGAGCAACTCATTCCACGAAAATGCATCTCTCATACAATGAAGATCGAAAACAGGTCACCAATAAAATATCTAAGTGAAAAAGTGACTTTGACCTCCCCCAAAAGAAAATATAAACAATTCAGGTGGGCGAATCTTCAATTTGTTTTTGGTAACCGAGTTTTTTAGAGTTTGTCTTTTGTATCTCAGATTGGCCAAATATGTATATTGAGGTAGCGTCTACTATCATCCTTTGGGCTTCTCTTTACTATCAGTTGGACTTTTATTCTTAGCTCGTACGTAGACAGACCTCTTCGACGAGAATAACAAGAGTTCTTTGGATTCTCGCTTTCTTGTCTTTCACACATTTAGGTGTTGCAACAAAATCTAGTGTAGTGAGAATCAATTTTTTGGCCTCAACAAGATTACTACTAATTCGTTCCGGTCATACATTTCATGACCAACTTACTTCACAAGAAAATTTCCATGAGATATAACCTTATTATTATAATAACCAAACATGTTACACGTACCCAACCCGTTACCTATATCACCCAAACCGTTGTTAAGGGTACACTTGGGGATAGTAAGTTTTGACACCTTAAGTACATTCTACCCAAGTCGAAGGACCATATAATTTATTGGTCTAAAGATGCTCAGCTAATGTGTTGGGTGAAATTTCTACAAGTGTCTATCCTTCAGAAACCATTATGATGACAGACATAGTCACAAACAGATCACCTCACAATGTGTATGAGTACACTATGCAACAACTTCGAATCTCACATTTCCCATTCTCTTATTATCTTCAATCTAAATTATTTGATCAAGCTACATTCAAACTCGAACATTTGGTAACTGATAAAAGCAACAAGAGTATCAAACTCATTTAAGGTAAATGGGATCTTACAATTGATAAGGATCAGCTTCAAATTTCTGAACTGTGACTAAATTGCAAAAATACAACAGAACAATGTATCCTTAGATCTAAATGTTCCAGAGTTCCATATCGAATCTACTACACTCAAAACAAACCCCTAAACCCAAAATCGAGCTCTTAAACTCGTCCCGCGACAACGGAAGCAGCAGCAGAAGTAGCAGCGGAATTACCAATGAATGAGAGTAATCCAGCATTAGCAGGCTCTTGATCATCCAAGAACAAATCATCCGGAACCCTAAACGCACCGTGTAAACAAACAATCGCGATCCCAATCGTCAAAGCCGAGGTTAACAAAGATCCAACACTCGTCATAAACACAACCACAATCGTAGTCAAAACAAGAGCAAGCAAAGTCTCTCGATCTGAGAAAGTACGGCCGAAGATTACCAAAGGCTGATCTGAAGATCGGAAGAGGTATAGAAACATCCAGGAGCCTAAGAGAGAGAGGAGGACGAGGAGAGAAAAAGGATGCGAGAGGAGGGAGAAAGCAAGGACTAAGGAGATGATTGCTGCGTAGTTAACCTTGAAGTAGGAGAGATTCTTACGGATCCGGGAAAATGAATCGGAGAGAGAGTCAGGTCTAGCGAATGAGCTCCGATCTACGAGTTCTAGCCATGGACGGCGTTGAGAGAGGCTATCGCGGAGTGAGGAGGAGAGGCGTGAGAGGAAAGTACGGAAGGCGTGAGAATTGATCGGAGGCTGAGAGGCTTGCTGGTTGGTGACGGGGAGACTCGCCGGAGAAGACATTATTGGTGTCGGTGAGTGTTTTGTGTGCGTCGGAGAGCGTGTGGATTGGTTCCGATCTTTTAGTGGAAACTGAAGGAGCGGCAAATCTGTTTTAGATATTTTTAAGGCCTAAAACTTTATGGGCCCATAATTGTTGGAGTCGGCCCATTTCAAATGAACATAAAGACTTGTGGTTTATTATATAAAAATATTTTAGTTTCACTCTTATGGTCCATCAAACAGTAATTCCATTGAAACTGTAATGAATTTGTGTTTAGTTTTCAATCCCAACCGTCAAAAGAACTCATACAAAAAAAAAAAAATTCATGTAGGGCCAGGGGTAAAATGATTAGTAGGAAAGTTGCTCCGAATGTAGGGTGTTACAACGGATCAAATGCTGGACTAACTTTATTGAATTTTCTACTTGCAGGAATGACCTCTATTTTTTATTTCATTTTGTTTTGATTTTCTTTTAATGTTAAAATTGATTAAAAGACCATTTAACTAATGAAAGTTCACTTTATTACAAAAAAACCTACCCTCCATTCTCTCCCAATCGCCTCACTCGCAGAGCTCCTCACTCGCCTCATTTATTTTGTTTTGTTTCCAATTTTATGTTCTTCCTTCTTCTTCTTCACACAAACTCGATGTCAACAGACGAATTTGGATTTATAAATCCGATAAGAGCATTGGATTTGGCGGCTAATAAGCAACCATGACGAATTTGCCTTTGAATGACAGAGTCGCTCTTTCACCGAAAAAACCTCTGATTTGCTCTGATTTGCTCTGATTTGCTCTCGCCTTCCTTCCTCGGCTTCCGAGTGCAGAAGGTTGTTGTTAACGCTCGCTAGATCTGCCTTAGTATTCCCTCTTGTTTCTAATCTCGGTGTCGTTCCTCTCCGTCGGTTTCTCTCTTGGCTCGTCGTCTCTCGGCTTCTCTCCCTCTCTCGCTAGAGGACTGCAGATTTTTGTGGAGATTGTTGGGATTTTCCATGTCTTTGTGCTTTCGACGGCTCTGGTTTCTTTCCTGGTCAAATCAGGTTTGTTCCTGCTTTAGCTTTGCCGATTGGGTAAGTTTGAGGTTCGCTCCTTAGTTGTGTTGCTCGAGGACAGCTTCCGACTTTGTTGTCTTCCTCCTCTTATTTTCTCTGATTTGGGTTGAGTTAGGTAGCGTTTCCTCGGTTTTGGTTAGCTTAGGGTAGTCGCTTATCTTGTGGTTGTTGGCTTTTCTGCGATGGTTTGTGTGTATCCCCGTTTATGCTTTCGGATTTAGTCTAGCTTGGCCCAAGTTTCTTGTGTTCAGTAGTTTAGCTTCGCTCCATGAGTTGCCTCAGTGTGGTCCCGTGAAGTTTCTTCTTCCTCTTCCTCTGTGCTTCTTTCGGTGGCTCCTCTGCTGTAACTGTAGTCTCGTCTGCGAGTTGCTTCTGTCTCGCTGTGGGCCCTCTTTCTCTTCCCAAGCCTCCCCGAAATGGAAGCTTCTCTCCTTCGATCTTGTATGGTGCAAGGTTTCTCTATCTCAGCCAAGTTAATTACCTTAGAGGTTGCCTCCGATCATCAAGTTGATGATCAAGAGATCTTGTTTAAAGGGGAGAAGCTTGATGACAACAGAATCATCGATGGGATTTGCAAAGATGGAAACTCTGTTATCCATTTGCTCGTTAATGCTCAAGATTGTCTTATGAGAGAAAAACAGGTTAATGTATTATATCATTTTTAAAACAGGACTGGTATGGGCAAAACACAGAGAGCATAGCCTCTGAGATTTGTGGATTCATCACTGTGTTGACAGGAACAGTTATACTACATGCCACGAAAGAAGAGGAACATCTGACAAGTTTGTACAGTCCTGAGTATTAGGAAGCTAAAAAGATTAATTAACCTTTTGTCCCTCAAAGTTAACGAGGTTGAAACATATCTCTGGTGGGAGGAAAGAATGTAGCTTTATGTATGGGTATACTTGATAGTTTTCTAATAGTCACATTTTTGTGGGTTTATCTCTATAAAAATTTGTCCATTGTGTTTTTTCTTAGTACATATTTGTTCTCATTGTGTAAGAAAAATATAAATATATTTCTCATTATTGTTGACTTTGATTATTCCAAATTTTAACATAGTTTAACTTAGTAACGTAGTTTAACTTTAGTTTAACGTAATTTAACTTTAGTTTAACTTTTAATATATTTTTTTGTTAACAAATTTTGTAGTTTAACAATAGTTTAACTTAGTTTAACTTTAGTTTGACTTCTAATATATATTTTTAATTTATTTATTATTAAAAAGTTTTATTAATTTTATTTTTATATTATTTAACTTAGTTTAGCATAGTTTAAATTTAGTTTAACTTAGTTTAACGTAGTTTAACTTAGTTTAACGTAGTTTAACTTATAATATATCATTTTAATTTATTTATTATTAAAAAGTTTTTAATAATAAATATTAAAGTTTAACCATCTAGTTTAACTAAAAATATTTTTAACAAAGTTTACACATAACTTTATCTTTTCTTGCTGAAAATCATAAAACCTAGTTTAACCCTATTTAAAATGATTTAAACTAGTTTACTTTTTAGAAATTGCATTTTAACACATATTTAACATCTTATTATGATTCAATATATATTAAATAGAAGTTATATATTATTTTAGTATTCATATGATAGTAATAACTAAGTAACATACATTGTATATGGTTAAAAAAAACATGCATAATATATATTTTAAAAATTTTTTTTTACCATTTTAAATATATAATATTTTTTTTTAATTTTTTAATTTTTTTTTTTTTTTTTTTTTTTTTTTAAAATTTTTTTTAAATATAATATATCATTTCTTTTAAAAATTTGTTTTTTATGTTTAACCATTTTAACTATTTTGTAATCATAACCATTTGTAGTAATAATTTTTTGTTAACCGTTATGATTTCGAAAAAATAAAATTGGTAAATATAACATAGTTTAACTTAGTTTACCTAATTTAACAAGTTAAGATAGTTAAACTTATTTGAACAAATTAAAATAAAATTGGATTATCATCATCACCAAAGATGGCTGCGGATTCTTTTGCAGCCACTGAGATGTTAGAGAAAACAACCTTAGATAAAGTGGCAGGAAATGTGTTTGGGCAGGTCGAACATGAAGGGAGAAAGGCCTCGATCCTTCTGTGGAGGCTTGTGGCGTAAAACTTTAGAAGCAATTGGTGAGCTGAAGGTCCTTTTCCAAGTCTGATCAACCCAGTCAATGCATACTTCAATTCAGCTACACTAATTGAAGGTTGCTTAGCAATCCTAAGGAGCTGATCCTCAAGAACCACATTTCTTTCTCTAAAATCAGACTTGTAAGAAGACATTTCAACTGATCCTTTGAGATCTATATTGTTTCTTTCTTCAGCGTCCATCACTTCCAGTGCTTCATCCACCTTATGTTCAGCCAAAAGAAGATCAATCTTCTCCACAAACTCAGCCTTTGGATTGGTTAGTTCATTAGGCAAGGGAACCTCCTCGACTTCAGCGTCTTCTACATCACCAGCGGATCGATTCCAATCATCCATCTCACGGTAAACTCCAGCCATCAGATCCTGCACAAGAAGCCCCTGATATGACATATGTTTCTGAAGCCCAACCAACTCGTGCTCCATCTCCACAGCTTCTTCAGATATTCTACATAAAGATTTATGAAATCTCAGAAACTAGCCCAACAGAGTTTAGATTCGGCTCTGTTCTGATTTCATATTTTTGTTCGCGGATATCATTTTTATTTTCTCCTGCTGCAGTGCTATATCACTGGTAATTTCAGTTTTTGATGCGTTAATTTCAGTACGAGTATTCCGAGATTCGAGCAATTGAGCTAATTCTCTTCTCAGCTGTTTAATTTGAATCTCTGTTTTGTTCTTCAGTATTTTGAGGCGGGAATTTGCCAGTTGCAAAGCCATTTTGCTGTATATAGAATCCAGAATTTCAGAAATCAAAGAGAAACACAGAAAAAAATAAAAGAGAGGCATCAGGGCTTGCAGCAGCTGCTTTTTTTTTTAATTTAATTTTCAATATAATCAAATAAGGCTAAAATGAGAATATGACATATGTTGGATTAATGAAAGTCACGTAAATCACATAGAAGTCATACATCTCTTTTTTTTTTTAATAGGTTACTACAGCATTTGATCCTGTTACAACATACTTATTGAGGGTTATTGCTACAATAGTAACAACTTGGATGCAACAACCACAACATTCGGTGAAATGACATGTCGTCTTAATTCAGTTACTTTCAACATTCCCCAGATATCTAAAAGCTGAAAAGAGCAAAGAAGCTAATAAACTTGTGTCTAGAATGCACCAACAAAGAGAATTTGCAGACACTATAACATATAATTCTCTCATGGTTGTGTTCTACACGAAAAAAGAAGAAGCCAATCAAAGACATGTCTATATGTGGACTGATACAAGATGTTGTCTTCCATTTTTTACTTTAATTTTTTTTTAAGAATTGGATAAATCTCTCTATAAATTAATAATTTATTGATAAATTAATATCTTTTATAAATTAATAAAATATTCTGATCCTAATATTATTAATTTATAAAAGTTTTACTGTACTCTTATTTGAATTAGTTTCCATATTTGATTAACATTATTCCATATTCCTTTATTAGCTAACATACAAAATTGTGGCTACTAAATCTATAGGTTTAAGTACTTGTTCATTGTATGAAACTATACACACTTTTGTTATCAAACATATTAAAATACCATAAATATGTTCTTGCATTACGCGCGTTCTTACCTAAACTCTCGAAATTATCTGAGTAGTTTTTTAAAGTTAAGTAACAAAATGGGTCTTAAAAAAAACCAAAACCCAATGATAAAGATTGTATTCTCATCAAACAACAGAAAATAATTTCCTATAATAATGTCATCGAAATATTATATTTTTTCACCATGTTCTACCGTTTGGATCGCGCAAGCACACACGAGCGCAACCAATGGTCCATCAAACTGGTTTTTTTTTCTGATCAGTTTCATTGAACTTGTAATCAATTTGTGTTTAGTATTCCATTATTAATTTCAAGGGCAGAATAGTTATTGTAAATTCTAAAGTATTTATCCTTGGAAATACAGTAAATCCTCTATAAATTAATAATGTTGGGACCAAAAAATTTTATTATTACCCCTATAATAAAAATTCAAAAGACGTTTCTACTAAAGCAAGTTAAAGATGAAGAAAACATTATTGAGTAGAAGAATAACTGTAAGAGCATCCAATAACGATATTCTTGGGCCTAATCAAGAATATTTACAAGGAAAAATCGGGTTGATTTCCACATATATCAGAATCTTACTTTATCAATTCAACAAATAATTTTCTCCCCCTATAACCTATTCTAGTTAGCATCTAAATCCTTGTACGTTATTCAATAATTTTCAGGACTATTGATCATTATTCATTATATTTTAACTAAAGAGGCGAATCATATAGCTCTATATCTTCTATTATAAGTAAATTAGTCCACGCTTTTGTATAGAACGATTTGTACACTCGTTCGACGAAGGCGCGTAATCATTATTGTAGTTATCTTCCAAATCCAATTACCTTAAGTCCTTAACCTTTTGAAAAAGAAGAGAATCTTTCTATTCTTTTTTCTTTTCTTCAACTCATTAAAATGTTCTCTATATATACATGATAAATCTAGTACTCTTATAATTCTCTATACCACAGATATAAAAAGACAAGTACTAGATCTTTAAGATCATTGCTATAATGGCTTCTTGTGACTCACCTGATGCTTTCTCTTGGCTTCAAACTCTTCCTCCTCTCTCTCAATGGAAAAGAAATTCAATGTCCATGTGTATTTGCTCTCCAAATTCATCACATCCATCTTTGAATTTCTATCTTACTCGTTGCTCTCAGTCTCCAAACATATTCACCTTCTCTGTAGTAGCCGATTTCAAGATCCCTATATCTCTCTTTGTTTCAAAACCTTTGAGAATCATTGGCTCTAATTCAACTAAGTTCCTTACTGAAAATGTTATCTCTACTCTATTGATGGGTTTTGTTGACGTTGTTCTCAACTATAACATCAAGAGAACCACTTGTTCAATCCAGATTCAAAATCTAGGCTCCACATCAAATCTCAAAGACGTTTTCAACCTTGCGTTCTTCACTTTCGTGTTCTTCATTTGCATCTACGAGGCACCCACGAGCCTGCGAAGAACTTGTATCAAAACGGTCAAAGATCAGCTGGTTACTTGTAGGTCAAGGCAGGGCTCTAAGTTGCTCATGGTTCAACTAGGCTCAAATCTTGAAGAGCAATGGATGAGATCACTGAATCTTGCGATAACCAACTGGATCATCGAGATCAAGGCGTTTCAGCATCTCAAATCACCTTCTCCTTTGTTTTCGTATGCTTTCTCGACTCAGGGTTTGTGGAAAGTTCATATTTATTGTCCTGTGGTAGCAATGGAAATGGAAAGCGTAAATAGTTCTTTAAACGACGAGAGATTGTTCTTCTCGCTCAACTATCATCAACTCGAAGGTGTGATCCAATTCAATCACAGGATTTACGTTCGTGAGAAGTGGTTTAACATCGCAGTGAATATTGACAACGTCAGGTATCATTTAATATAACTCTGAACGATGAATTCATAATTTTTATCCAGTTATATATCATATATGTAGACTAAAATATTCATATCTTTTGCAGTGCTTTTAGAGAAAACTATAAAAACTAATAACCTAGCATTAATGATTAAACTCAAAAGTATTTATGTAAATCCGTGTTTCAGCAAGTGTTAATTTCGATAAACAATTTTTTCAAGTAACAATACTTAACAGAAAGTGTTGATTTTAAATATTTATCTTAAAAAATGAAACTTGTGAATAAAATTGCAATGAGAAACACAACTTGCCTTTATCATATTTAAACAAGTTTTGTATTTTATGATGATCAAAATATTGTGTTTCTACAAAATTTTAACTAGTATACTAATAAATAAATATAATACAATAGTATAGATATGCACTTAAAATTTGTGAGTGCTTTAAGTACTACTAATGATAAGTGTACATAATCTTTTCACGACTAGGTGCGACATAATAAGGCTTGTGAATGAGAAACTTCTATCAGAACGCGGCATGGGAACAGAGGAAAAACATTTCCCTTCACGAATATCATTACAACTAACCCCAACGGTTCAATCAAACATCATAATGGTATCGGTACAAAAATCATCAGAAAACCCATTGACAGAATTTGAAGTAGAGAAAGGCATAGAAGCAACAATAGATCCACCAAACACTTTCTTTGGACTCAAAGTCTCAGCCAACGAGACCACAACAAAAAGCATGAAACCATGGAAGTTCGAGGAATGGGTTCATGGTTATAGCGCCAATCTCACTTGGTTTCTCCACGACGTTGGTGATGGAAGAGAAGTTTCATCCTCTAAACCATCGAAAGTATCGATGATGAACCCTCGAGCTTGGTTTAAGAACAGGTACACAAGCGCTTTTAGACCGTTTACGAAGCAAGGAGGAGTTGTGTTTGCAGGAGATAGTTATGGACAAAGCGTGTTGTGGAAGGTTGATAAAACGGCTATTGGGAAAGTGATGGAGTTTGAGGTTAAAGGTTGCGTTTGGTTGACTTATTGGCCTAACAAACATCATACTTTTTATAGTGATACTCGCAAGTTGGAATTTAAAGAGATGCTTTACCTCAATCTTCCTTAGATTTTTCGTTTTTTGGTTAATCCCTAAACTAAACTAAATATTCCCCTAGTTTGTTGCTTTTTTTCATTTGGTATTTCTTACATATATTAATTTGGGATCACTATAATTATATGATGGAATTTGTGAACTTAGGAAACATTGTGCTTGTATTTGAAGGATCGTCGACATTTTGTGTTGCCAATTTTATTGTGACTCCATAAAATTGGGACTTGTGACGCTAGGAAAATAAGAAGATAATTGTCTTGAGAAAAAGTTTGTATAATATACGCAACTTACGTGGCTATACTATCTTCACACAACCATTTTTTTTCTTTCTTTTTTCGCACATTATTTATGGATATCATACATTATAAATTTTTAAAAACATACAGTAGTTTATCTAACTCGGAATTATGTCAAAGCATTTATAATGACTTCACCGACCTAAAAAGTAGCATAAAAGTATAAGAAAGTCGCATATAATCCATAGAGTTATTTCGTCGTCGTTATCCACATATTTCATTTTCAACATTATTCGTATAACTTGGTGGATCCAACATAAAAATTATGTAAAAGAAAAAGAAAAGATGGATTAAATTGCAGAAACAGAATAATAATAGTATGATGAAATAAATGAGAGCCACAGGAAAAATGCTGAAATGGCAATAATCTAGAGTTTTATTCAGTCTAACGATGCAATAAGCTGACGTGTACCAATGAAGCCCACCACCAATGGGCTCGTCGCTTCTCAATCTTCTTCCTTCCCGTTTCCGAGATTCCGCGGCCAACTTCCGATTCTCTTCTCATCAGCCAATCAAAAGAAGAATCTTCCAAACTTCGTCACTCTTTCACTCCCTTCAGATTCCGATGTTTCCCCCTCCGGAATCGCCTGCTCTCGCCGCGCCATTCTCGTCGCGCCACCACTCCTCGCCGCCGCTGCTTCGTTGTTTCTTCGTCCGTCTATTTCTTCAGCCGCGGAGGAGATTTCGGCGGAATCAGCAGCTCCTCCTCCTCTCGCAATTGCTCCTCCGCCGACTGTGCCTGTAGAGAAGGAAGAGGCGATAACGTCTAGAATCTATGACGCGACGGCGCTTGGTGAGCCGATGGCTGTTGGAAAAGATAAGAAAAGAGTGTGGGAGAAGCTATTGAATGCGAGGATTGTGTATCTCGGAGAAGCGGAACAAGTGCCTACAAGAGACGATAAGGTTCTCGAGCTCGTGATTGTGAGGAATTTGAAGAAGCGATGTATGGAGAGTGATCGTCAGTTATCTCTAGCATTGGAAGCATTTCCTCTTAATTTGCAGGACAAATTAAACCAATTCATGGATAAAAGGTTTGCGTCTAGTTCCTTGCTGCGAGCCATTTTTTTTTGCTTCTCTATTCACAAATTGCAGTGTATTGTATTTATAGTTCTTGGATTGGTTTTAGGATGGACGGAGAAGTATTGAAATCGTTTGTGTCACATTGGCCGGCTCTACGTTGGCAAGAGTATGAGCCTCTTTTAAGTTACTGTCGTGATAACGCGGTTAAACTCATTGCTTGTGGCACTCCTCTCAAGGTAGTCTTTTTGATCCTGCTGCTTGATCTTATTGTTCTCATTTGGTTTAGATGGTTAGTTTTAGATGCTACGCAATGTTGGTCGCATGAATCTTTCTGTATAAAGATGAAATCTTTCTGATTGAAGATTATGGGCTCTGTTTATGGTTTGACATTGTTAATAAGACTCGCATGAATCTAGTATTGACCTTTTCAAGTGGTAGGCTTACTAAGAGTCTATCTGGTGCGAGTTAGTTAAAATGATGCAGGTTTTAAGAACTGTCCAAGCTGAGGGTATACGTGGTCTTTCAGAGTCTGAGCGTAAATTATACACTCCTCCTGCTGGTTCTGGGTTTATCTCAGGGTTTACTTCCTTCTCACGTAGTTCTTCACTCAATATGAATCCCCTCACACAGATTGTTCCATTTGGACCTAGCTCTTATTTGTCAGCGCAAGCTAGAGTTGTTGAAGACCATACAATGTCACAAGTTATTTTACAAGCAGTTGCAGATGGAGGTGGAACTGGTCTGATGTTAGTGGTGACAGGGGCTAACCATGTTGAGTATGGGTCAAGAGGAACGGGATTGCCGGCAAGTATCTCAAGGAAGATTCCCAAGAAAAGTCAGCTTGTTGTATTACTTGATCCTGAAAGACAGTTCTTGCGGAAAGAGGGTGAATTTCCAGTTGCTGATTTCTTGTGGTATTCTGCTGCCAGACCCTGCAGCAGAAACTGCTTTGACCGAGCAGAAATCGCTCGGGTTATGAATGCAGCTGGTAGGAGACGAGATGCCCTTCCCCAGGTAGATTTTCTATATAACTGCTTTAGTAAGACTATCTGTGCTATTATTACTTACATGTAAAGTTAACTCCAAAGCTGATCTCTCTTATTAGTATCTTCATTAAGCTCTGAGTTTATTCTGCCATATTTCACTTTGCTTTTATGTCACTAGTTCGAGATGAATAGATTTGTTTTTCCATTGTTTCAGGACATTCAAAAAGGATTAGACCTTGGTGTGGTTTCACCTGAGATTCTGCAGAATTTATTTGATCTGGAGAAATATCCTCTTATTTCAGAGCTTACAGATCGGTTCCAGGTATATTCATTCCGAAAGATATTCCTATTGTGAGATTTTGTCTTTGAAAATTTTATGCTTTTTGGTTAAATGATCTGTTATAGCTTTCATATCATTTCATGGTACATTACCTTGTCCTGTATTTATCTTCTCTATCCAGGGTTAAGATAGCTTCATCTGGTTAGTAAAATCCTACTTATGATGATCCTCTATGTTACAGGGTTTCCGAGAAAGGTTGTTGGCAGATCCCAAATTCCTGAATAGATTAGCTATTGAAGAAGCTATATCGATAACAACAACACTTGTAGCTCAATATGAAAAGCGGAAAGAAAACTTCTTTGAAGAACTCGACTATGTTATAACTGATAGCGTAAGAGCATCAGTTGTTGATTTTTTCACTGTTTGGCTACCTGCACCAACCTTGTCGTTTATCTCATATGCCGATGAGACAATAGGGCCAAACAGCATAGATACCCTAAGAGGCCTCCTAGGATCCATACCTGACAATGCGTTTCAAAAAAGTCTTGCTGGACAAGAGTGGACTCTGAACCTTAGGATTGCTTCAGTTATTATCGGTGGCTTGAAGCTTGCTGGTGTTGGAGTTGTTTCCAGTTTTGCTGCTGTGGGATCTTCAAATGCTTTGTATGCAATACGAAAGTTCATTAAACCAGAGTTAGGCGTTGGTGAGCAAGCAAAGAGGTCTCCTTTGCTGAAGACTGCCCTTGTTTATGGAGGTTATCTCGGAACATCTTCAAATATCCGTTATCAGGTATGATGATGCGCTTCCTTTACATGTTCACTCAATGCATGAGAGAAATTAATGAAAAGTAGTTAAAGTTGCTTTATGACCACTGGCTGCATCTTACCCAAGGGAGGCCTTATGATATGCTTTGAGTTTATGTGTATAAAATCAAATTACCTTCAATTGCAGATAATCGCTGGGTTAATAGAGCATCGCATTTCTGACGAGCTTTCTTCTCAACCTCTACTTGTGAACATGATTTCGTTTGTTGTTCGAGTAGCTAACTCCTACTTTGGAACTCAGGTCAGTATTAAGCCTGTACTATGATCTATTTTTTACTCTTTTGTCTCCTTGTTTTCCTTCAAGCCAAACATCTCATATTCTATTTTTGGTTAATTCTTCAAATACTCTTTAACTTCATTCCAACTTTTTCATAAAACCGCAGCAATGGATTGATCTTGCGCGGTCTACGGGTCTGCAAACTCAAAAAACTGTCCCAACTTCCAACCAACTCCCAGAGGCATTGAGCCAATCTACAGTAGAATACAGTATTACTGAAGAGGCAAGTATAGATGAGCTCAAGAATCAATGATATTTGTGCGGCTATGCAAGATATCAACTGGTAAAATGTTAAAGCTGTTGATCATTTTGGAGGGAAATGTATATTCATATGAGTTTTATTTTTGTATCTTTTAGCTTATGGGAAATAATGAATGATTCTTGAATATATTTCTTCAATTAGTCATGTTGATTTGCCATGATTGCACGTGGTGGATACACGAATTCTTTGCAAATTTTAAATACACAATCGTGAGTTGTTTACAGTTGTAGCTGATCAATTCGAAAGAATTACATGTAAAATAGGCAATTACCAGAGTCAACACCACTCAACAACCTACACTATATGATGATTATTAAACAGTAGCGTTAAAAATGTTGAGATCCAAACCAGACCCTTTCCATTTCATGTCAGCAATATCTTCAAGCTCCTTCATCATCTCTTGAGTCAAATGATTCTTCCAATCTCCAACCACACCTTTCCTGAACTCCTTCTACTCTCTCTTTACTTGTATTTCTCAGCTTCTCGAAGCTACACTCTTTCACGATCTTCTCCACTATTGGCTTACACCCCAAGAACTCTGCGATCTTCCTCACGTTTTCTTCTGGGTTTGCTTTCAGATCTTCGTAAGTGGCAAACATCACACGGTCTCTTGCTTCCCAGAACTCAAGGACATGTTCAAAGTAGGGACCGGCGGGTACGAGCCCTTTGCAGAACTCATCGAAAGCTTGTCGGATGGAGATCTCTGTCCCGAACCTGTTGTTGTAGAGATGCCAGAGAGAGACGAAAGTGTCCGCTGGGTGGCGAGTTATGTAAATGACTCTGCTGCCTGAGGTCTTGACAGTCTCCGGCAAAAAGGAGAGAGGAAGGTGAGTATTGAAAACCCTTGGAGAAGAGATATTTGTTATGTCCTTTGATGGTTTTTCGCCAAACAACTCGATCTCCAAAAAGGGCACGACCTCGTGGGGATTGAGATGATCCAGATGGCCAAGATCGTCATGTATTGTTGAAGAGTTATGTCGGAGGATGGAGGAGGTTATGGCTTTGAGCCAAGTGGTACCAGTTTTGGGGAAAGAATCAAGGATGATATCGGAAGGACGAGGTGTGTAGTGTGCTCTAATGGCTTCCGAGGCAGTGATGAATTCTGGTTTGAACCAAAAGCCTTTGTATCTAATGCGTTGACCATCGACCCACCACTTCGCTTGTGGTGAGATTTTGTCTTGTTGTTGTTGTGGAGTGTCCATGGAAAGAGAGAGACAGAGAAAGAGATGTGTTTTTGGCTTTGAAGGGTTTCAACCATTTAATGACTCGAGACTTGAGAGTTTTTTTTCTGCTCATAAAAGAAATAAGTAGGAGAGTTCTTTTTCACATATGGAAACACTTGGAGATTCTTTTGCTCATTTAGAAACACGTAGCATGAGTTTTTTTTGTCTACTATGCTACCAAAAGGTAGGTCACACCTTCGATTAGGCTACCAAACACATTTCCCAAAATTAATTATATACTATCGTATGTATAACACTTTCAAGATATCATGAGTTGTGTCTATCTATTTTAGTATTTTAAAATCATTTTTTCGAATTCTCCATTACCACTTACTAGGTTAACTTTGAGAAGATATTACAATTTTTTTTTAAATATCCTGAAACATTCAAAGTTTTGAACTTTTATTTTAATAATTTTACTCCATTTTGAAACGAAGCGGAGTTTTTATTATTTTATATATGGTTAGGAAATCAAGGAAAGACTGCAAATTTTAAAATAATAACTTTTTGAACAATTTTAAACAAATTTATTTTTATATTATACTAAATGTGGACAATTATAGATTTGCTTAGCTGTATTATTGTCTGTTTTAGAGATTAACTGTTCGATCTATGCAATTTTAAAAGCATAGAAACCCAGAATTAACATAATTAGTTATTGACTATTTTAGATATACAGACAACTATAAACCAACAAAACAAAACAGATAGTAATATATATATATATATATATATTATTTACATATTTGTGTATGTCTACTGTTTATAATTTATTTTAAATGCATTAATAAAATCTCAATTTAGTCAAACTCTAATCTATAGTTTGACTATGCAATGTGTAAAAAGATATTTTAAGAGATGTAATAATTACAGTCAGTAACGTTCCCTCAAAATAAACAAAATTTAAACTTACAAAATATCGTTACTATATTAGTTCATCTTAATGTTTTTACTACGTTAAATACTTATTAGTACAATATGAGTAATTGAGTTGTATACCATAAGACTTCAAAAGAATTAAGTCAAAAGTTGGATGGTAATTTCATAAATATCAAACATCACAAAATAATGGTAAAAATACCATAGTCCCATGCTTATAAATATTAAGCATACTGTTTTATCGCTATATTTGGACGTATCACACTATATTGCACATACTTTGGAGGGTAAGATGGTCCAATAAAGTCTTCCTTTCGCTTGTTCAGTTTGATATAACGTCAAATATTTTCTAATATTTTGGTATTCTGTATATTCACTCGGAAATAAATGGTAATTCAAAACTAAATAGATTTTTTTTCCAATGAATCTAATTATCTTTACCAAAAAATTGAATCGCTCTTTACTCATAAAGTTAGCAATTTACTATAAAACTAC
Organism: Cardamine occulta; assembly: GCA_028015245.1. Taxonomy (NCBI): domain Eukaryota; kingdom Viridiplantae; phylum Streptophyta; class Magnoliopsida; order Brassicales; family Brassicaceae; genus Cardamine; species Cardamine occulta. The sequence goes on from CM051374.1 coordinate 21,021,258, forward strand.
AATCAAGAATCCATCCTCCTTATAAATTTCAAGTTGGACTCTCTCCATTTCAATTACACTCCTTTTCTCTTTGTCTCTGCTAGAGCTTTAACTATTATCCTACTTCTTTATCATGTCGTCTGGAAAAGGTGCTTCACAGAACAACATATCAGCTGAAAATACACCGATCCAAATGTTCTATGATCTTCTTAAACAACGTAACTTTATGGGTATTCATTGTTTGGTTAATAAATGGCATGATCAGTTTGAGCAAGCCCGAGCCATCAGCGACGTTCTCCTTGCTGCAGATAACCCACTTCCAAGCGGGTTAATGGATTATTACGGCATGATTCGGGTGACCAAAGGTGGACCGGTTTTAAGGGAGGATTTCATGAAGTTGATGAAACTTCTAGACGGGAGAGACAACTCTTTCCCACTTAAGCAAGAAGCTGCTGATAAAGCGTTATTAGCTTGGTCTCTGTTGTCCAAGCCACATATCAAGGCGCAATACGATCTCTCAATCTCTACCAGCCACAACAATGGAATCCAAGGAAATGGTTGTGGATACATCCGTGTAGGTGGCAACCAAAGCGATGGTGTATTATTTGGTGGTCAAGATTGTTCCAGATTTCATGAATCAGAGTATAATCACTTTCAATCAGAAGACACTTCCTTTATTCTCAAGAAATATAATGTTTGTCCTGGAACTGATGATGAGGTGGTGATTATTTCTGATGATGAGGATGATGCCAATGACAGCCAAGATACTACTCATAACAATAGCTCCCACAAAGAAAATTGATACCATTAAACAAGAAACAAATAATAAAGGATAACGTTTATAGGTTTAAGTCAATGATTGTAATCCATCTTTACTTCTTTTAGTTTTCAGATTTTGTTGTCACAAATCTCAATCTTTATTATTATTATTATTATTATTATTATTATTATTATTATTATTATTATTATTATTATTATAATAATAATAATTATTATTATTATTATTATTATTATTGGTTATTATTTATTTCTAAAATATATTTTTGTTCTTATTTCTCATTGATCACCCATTCATATGCACACAACATATCAATATTCTCTATATTGTTTCCACTTCTTCTTCTCTCTCTATCGCCATAGTTTTACTTCACCATACAAATCTCTCCGTTACTTGTTTTCAGACCCGTCTCAAAACTATAATGAACACTGGCAAAAAAAAAAAATTTTAAATTTTTAATATATATTTTTTAAAAAAATATTGGGCCTTTTAACCTTAATAAATTTTTTGAAATTGAATTTGAGCCATGTATTTACCGACATTACCCCCCCCCCCCAAGATGAGTCTGCTTGCTTTCTCATCAATAAAAGTTCATCTTCTCTATTTCTTCCACTCTAAATCAATTCTTTATTTAATTTAGTGGAAAACTGATTTTCAGCTTCCCAACATTACATGACTAAACATACCAGCTAAATAAATGTAGTTTTATCCACACAAAAAACATTTAATGCATGATGGCATTCACAAAAACTGAAAATATGTTGTACTCTACATTTTTTTATAACCTCGAAATTTGGGTCTAGATTCTAATATTTGTGGGTTTGGAGTTCAACATATTGTATTCTACATTTTTCATCTTCTTTGATAGAATTTAGTCAGCATTTTAGTTTATTTTCTTTGGGAATGTATTATACATTTTTCATCTTTTTTTGTTATAATTCTTTATTTGGGGGTCGAAAACCAAAATAATAATAATTTACAACCCGATTCAAGAAATAAATCCGCATAGTTGGATTTTACAAAATATATCCTTTTCCATGAAGAAGCAAATGGACAGTTGCTAATACTGATTTTGCTACACATGTTTGTTAGTCATTAATTTCATGAGACGTTACAAACATATCTTTAGTGACGGATGAGAAATTTTCGAGGATAACAACGAAACTTGAACGTTTTTTTTTTTCTTTCATAATTCTACTTCACAAGATTCTCGCTTTTACTATAAATTAAGCTATAACTTTAACTCTCATTTCTCAATTCAACACATTCACAAATTCTTAGATCTAATGGAAACCCATTTCCTAATTCTCTCTTTCGCCTTCATCTTTTTCATTTCTCTTAAACTTTTGTTTGGTAAACGTCATACCAAATTTAACCTACCACCAAGTCCGGCTAGGTCACTGCCGTTGATCGGACACCTTCACCTCCTCAAGAAGCCACTCCACCGCACATTCTTCTCTTTCTCTCGATCTCTAGGTGATGCCCCAAATATTCTGCCTCCGCCTTGGAAACCGTCTCATGGTTGTAGTCTCCTCCTACACCATCGCTGAAGAATGCTTTACAAAAAATGACATTGTTTTGGCCAATAGGCCATAGTTCATTGTCGGGAAATACATTGAGTACAACTTCACCACTATGACCAGTGCGCCTTATGGTGACCACTGGCGAAACCTGCGCCGTATCGGCACCCTTGAGATCTTCTCTTCACACAAGCTCAACGGCTTCATATCTCTCCGTAAGGACGAGACTCGACACTTTTTATTGCGTCTCTCCAAAAACTTGCAACATGTATGTGAACTTCTTCATATTAGAACTTTGCATATATATAAATAAATAATTTGATAACTAAGTGGTTTGTGGTAGGGCCTGAGACCTATTATCCGAGATCCCCCAGATCCGCTCTGATACAGTCCAGAAAACAGGATATATGGGTGGATCGGATCCGGATAGTACAATTACACATCTGGCCGGATCTAGACATGGATAATAAAATTACAGATCTGGCAGGATCCGGATAATGGAAACAAAATAAAACCGGATATTCGGATCCATGATATTTATATTTTAATAATATTTTAATTATTATTTATGTTATATTAATATATTTTTATTTTTTTGCCTCAGATTTATATTATAATAATATTATCATAATATTCTTTTTAATTATTTATATTATATGAATATTTAAAAAAAATATTTGCCTAAATTTTATATTATAATAATATTTTTAATTATTTAAAAAAAAGATGGATCCGCTTATCCACGGATATCCGAATTTTTTCACAGATATTCATGGTATTCCGATACGGATATCAAAACTATAGATGGAGACAGATCCGGATCCGGATAGCCCAAAAATCTTGGAAATTCGGATCTGCCCAGGCCTAGGCCCTGTTTGTGCCAAGTTATTTAGAATATTTAGAATACATATATCCACCGGTTTACACTTAGTGTTATGCTTGATTTTTGGTTTATATATCTTTGGTTTAGTAGCTTGTATATAAAAATTCACATGTTGATTAGTACACTTAATGAAAGTTTTTTTTTCAATTTCTCCATGTTTTCTCTGTAACAAACTCTTCCATGGGGAAATCTGAAAATAGTGTCGCCATGATATCACTAGATTGATTTAAAATATCCTAATAATATCAGAAAAAAATATGTTTGTACATATTCTATACCAAATAAAAGATTGAGAAGTATGAAAAAATGTAAATCTGTAAATTTTTGAGAACTAATCATTTTGTTTATGTGACTAAAAAAATTCAGGGGTTTGCCAAGGTGGAGATGAGACCAATGTTTTTTTTATTTAACTATCAATAACATTCTTAGAATGATTGCCGGAAAATGATTTTATGGTGAAGGAATGGAGCAAGCTGAGGATGCGCGGCGAGTGAGAAAGCTGGTTGACGAGATTGTGTCCAAGGCCGGTGCCAGGAATGCAATATCGACTATTTACCTTTCTTGCATTGGATCACAGATTTTGAGAAACAGATGAAAAACTTAGCTGGTAAGGTCGATGAGTTTCTTCAGAGTCTACTGGATGATAAACATGCCGATCAAGAAAAGGGTGACACTATGATTGATCACTTGGTTTCTCTTCAACAAACTCAACCTGATTATTATACAGATGTTACTCTTAAAGGAATCATAATTGTAAGTATTGAGCAATCCCTATACTAAATGTAAGAATACTAATTAATATAAACTTGATAATGGCTAATTAGTGATTTTGATTTTACAGGTTATGATACTTGCTGGGACTGAAACATTAACAAGGACATTAGAATGGGCGATGTTGAATTTGTTTAACCATCCAGAAGTGTTAAAGAAAGCAACTACTGAAATCGATACCAAAATTGGTTTTGACCGGTTAATAGATGAACCAGATGTTAAAAACCTCCCTTATCTCAAAGGGATTGTGTTGGAGACGTTACGTCTTCACCCGGCATCTCCAACACTTGTTCCACATATGACGTCAGATGATTATATGTTGGCAGGTTACGACATGCCACGTGAATCGATGTTATTGGTGAATATATGGGCTATGCATAGAGACCCGTCTATATGGGAAGATCCAGAAATGTTCAAGCCAGCGAGGTTTGAAAATGGAAAAGAAACTCAGAAGGTGATGTCGTTTGGAATTGGCCGACGAGCTTGTCCCGGGGCTGGTATGTCTCATTGGCTAGTGAGCTTGGCTATTGGATCGTTGGTTCAGTGTTTTGAATGGGAGAGGATTGGAGAAGAATATGTTGACAATAGTGAAGCACATGTGATGCGTCCTGCAACACCTTTGGTAGCTATGTGTAAGGCTCGTCCCATTGTTCATGAGATTCTCAATGCTTTTATTTGAACTAGAAATCAACCCCGCGCGTTGCCGCGTGGGTAATAAAATTGTTTTTAATAACCCTTTTAACACTTGACCAATTTCAGTTTTTTATAAAGCATTTGATTTTTGATATAATATCATATTAACTTACACTTTGACTGTTTTCAAGAAAAAAAAGATTACGGATAAAAAATATTCTGAAATGTATTATTTAATTTAAATAGTTGTTATACAATTAACTTCACATATATAAAAAATGTTTTACCAAGAAACAAAATCAGCATTGATTATCTTCTTTCTATTTCTTTGAGCTCATCTTAATAATGAACTTTTGTCTGATGCATCATTGAGGTTCTCATCTTTCAAATTCATTTCTACTTTAGATAGGGCCAATTGGTAAGGACTTTTAAAATAGACGGTTACTTTAGATTTTTGGATATAAAAACTTTTGCTGCAGAAACTTTAACTGCAGAGACTGTAAAAACTTTGGTTATTATTAAAATATGATTGGTAACAATAAACTGTAGAAATTGTGACTATTATTTTTATCATATAAAGGTCTGGTTCGATTTTGGATTGAGAAACCATCACTCCGACACTATTGATGAAAGCTTATGATGGTTGATGATGCAAATATTTTTATAAAAAATTGATCTAAAAAATGGAGATGAAATTATTATTGTTAATTATCAAAATATATTTGTGAGAAATTACACATAAATTGAGAAAAAGTTTTTCAATTATTGTTGGTAAGAAGAAAGAGGAAAATACCATTTTTTTTTTTACTTTCTAAAGTTCACAAAATCTCTTCTTTTTTAAAAAATAAAGTTCTAAAAGTCTGATTGGTAAAGTTTTTACCTTCAAAACTTTAAATTAAATCTAAAGTCCTTTAAGTCTCTACCAATCACCCCCGTGATAACTTGTTTCTTTGATACGCCTTTCTTCTGCATTTTTCCCCCTTGGACTGTAGTATTTGTTGGAAATTCATCATCTTGTATGTTGGTACCGGGTTTAGTACCCTATCTTAGATCCGACCCAAATCAAGACCGACTTCTTTCAAAGTTCAATCGAATTGGCCTATGAAGACTCAAACCGACTTAATCAGCTCGGAAAAGGAAATCAATTCATAAAAGGAAATCAACTCGAAAAAAGAAAGCTTGGACGAAAAGGCATTCCTAATTCAAGAAAGAAAAGAAAGCCATAAACCTCCTAAAATCATTATAAGTAAATAGTTGCCCTCCTATTCACATGACATCTAGAAATCACCCAAGAACACATATACTGAAGATTCATAAAATACCTCCAAAAATATCTAACTCACCTAAAGAATCTTTGATAATATGAATTACGAATGGCTTGATCCCTTCTCAAGGGTACGTAGGCAACCTTTTTCACAAGGCACATCTATCCCATCCATAAACCCTAATTGAACTTATGAGGTTCAACCATTGGCGCCACCTGGGGAGATTCTTACAACAAAAGCACAAAGATAAAGCTCTATCATTTTTCTTCGTTTGTCGAGTTGTTGCTCGGTGCAAAATTTCTTGTATTTTAGTACAACAAAATCAATCTCGCATTACGCATTATAAACTGACCTCAATGTCGTATCGTAAGCCGACCTTAGCTTCGCAGTTTAAGTTGAACTCAGCTTCGAGTCAAAATTCGAGCTTAGTCTCGCATCATCAAGGAAGTCGAGCTCAGTCTCGCATCATCAAGAAAGTCTCGAAGCCAAGCTCAAATATTCGCAACTATACAAAAAAGTCATTCTATAAACCGAGCTCTACGCTTGCATTCATCGTTACATTATTCAGAAAACCGGGTTTCGCGCTCGCAATTAGAAGAGAAAGTTAAAGGATTGTCAAAGCAACTTAACTCACAAGTTATCAAAACGGTTCATTGCTCTCCTCTCTTCAACATCAAATATTTCATCTCTTGGACATCATTGCTTTAGACGGAGTAAGTCAATATGTAGATTGCACCTAGTCTAGAGTAATCAATCAAGTCTTTAAAATCAAGCTCCACCTTGCATTGGTTTAAAGTTGAGCTCACCCTCACATCAAGTCTCTAAGCCCAAGCTTATCCTCGCATTGTCAAGGTCAAACCCCACATGAAGTCGATCTCAATTTACATCAAGTCATCTTCCCTTACTTTGTCAAAACTCAACATTCGTTCTAACAAACTGGGGGGGACTAATTTTTGGTACTGATTTTAGCACCCTACCTTAGACCTGACCCAAATCAAGACCGACTTCTCTCAAAGCCCAATCAAATTAGCCCATGACGACTCAAACCGACTTAATCAGCTTGGAAAAGAAATCAATTCAGAAAAGGAAATCAACTCGAAAAATGAAATCTTGGATGAAAAGGCAACCCTAATTCAAGAAGGAAAAGGAAGCCATAAACCTCCTAAAATCACTATAAGTAAAGAGTTGCCCTCCTATTCACATGATATCTATAAATCATCTAAGAACACTTATACAGAAGATCCAAAGAACACCTCCAAAAAAACCCTAACTCGCCGAAAGATTCTTTGATAATATGAATTATGAATAACTTGATCCCTTCGCAAGGGTATGTATGCAACCTTTTCTACATGGTGCAGCTATCCCATCCATAAACCCTAATTGAACTTCAAAGGTTCAATAATTGACGTCGCATGTGGGGATTCTTACAACAAATGCCCAAAGATAAAACTCTTCCATTTTTTCTCCATTTGTCGAGTTATTTTAATACAACAAAATCAATCTCGCATTAAGCATTATAAGCTAACCTCAATGTCGTATCGTAAGCTGACCTTAGCTTCGCAGTTTAAGTCGAACTCAGCTTTGCATCATAAGCCGATCACGAGATCATTGAGTCAAAATCCGAGCTTAGTTTCGCATCATCAAGGAAGCCGAGCTCAGTCTCGCATCATCAAGAAAGTCTCGAAGCTAAGCTCAAATGTGCATAATTATACAAACAAGTCTTTCTATAAACCGAGCTCTATGCTTGCATTTGTCGTTACATTATTTAGAAAACCGAGTTCCGCCCTCGTAATTAGAAGAGAAAGTTAAAAGATCGTCAAAGCTACTAAACTCACAAGACATCAAAACGGTTCACTGGTCTCCTCTCTTCGACATCAAATATTTCATCTCTTGGACATCATTGCTTTAGATGGGGTAAATTGAAATGTAGATTACACATAGTCTAGAGTAATCAATCAATTCTTTAAAGTCAAGTTCCACCTTGCATTGGTTTTCTAAAGTCGAGCTCAGCCTCACATCAAGTCTCTAAGCCCAAGCTCATCCTCGCATCGTCAAGTTCACATCCCATATGAAGTCGATCTCAATCTACATCAGGTTATCTTCCCTTACTTCGTCAAAACTCAACATTCGTTCTAATGAATTTGTGGGGGGGGGGACTAATTTTTGGTACCACGTTTAGCACCCTACCTTAGACCCGACCCAAATTAAGACCAACTTCTCTCAAAACCCAATCGAATTGGCCCATGACGACTCAAAATGACTTAATCAGCTCGAAAAAAAAAATTAATTCAGAAACGAAAATCAACTCAAAAAAAGAAAGTTTGGACGAAAATACAATCCTAATTCAAAAAGGAAAATGAAGTCTTAAACCTCCTAAAATTACTATAAGTAAAGAGTTGTCCTTCTCTTCACATAACATCTAGAAATCATCCAAAAACACATATACAGAAGATCCAAAGAACACCTCCAAAAAAACCTTAATTCGCCTAAACACTCTTTGATAATATGAAGTATGAATGAGTTGATCCCTTCTCAAAGATATGTATGTAGCTTTTTCCACAAAGCGCAGCTATCCCATCCATAAATCCTAATTGATTAGACTAAGGTTCAACATTATAGCTTCTCTATTTTCGGGTTGTTTAGTTTATGTGTTCTTTTAGGAGATGTGATAGCTCTCTTTTTTTTTCTTTTGAGTACTTTGTTTGTTTGACTCCTTTTCTTCTGAAATAAGTGTTTGTGATACATTTGTGGCATCGTCTATTACGGTCTACAGGCAGGTGAAATATTAATTAGATTGTTTTAGAATAAAATAATGTAAATTTTTTGGTTAATGGAATTTACCTGCTTTATATTTATTGATTCTCCAATGATCTAATTAATGTTTAAATTCGATGTACAAATCGCAGCTTTTAATTTTAAATCTACTTCTGCTGGTTTGACGGTTACAAGTTTTTCTGCGAGGAACGATATAATTGCTTCATATGTATTGTACGTTTTTTGCTGTATTAATGAAATAATTTTATATTAATTTCATTGTTATTAATTACTTTCATAATATTTAACCTGATCTGTTGCAGATAAGTTCAATAGCTTTGTAACAACTTCGTTGAATTTTTAAGGATACTATTTCTGTATCGTCTTCTACTATTAATTCTAGCCGATACCTGTTTTATATATACTATATATAATATTCTTTTATTTATTTTTGTCAGTAATTTCCATTAGTTGATTATAATCTTTAAACAAATATTATATATACAGAAATAGTATCCTTAAACATATATTATTCTTTTACTAATTTTATTCCATTAGTTGATTATAACCTTTAAATCGAAAACTGATGTTAGTAGTTATATTGAAGTTAATTTAATTATAAAAAAAAATTTATTTACAAATCATACCTTCTCATTCAGAAGTAAAAAAATTCAAACTTATAATTGCATTGGCATTTTTTGGATTCTTAACTTCCCATTTATGTTGAGAATGTGATCTCTAAACTTAAGGTTGAACCAAAAGACTTCAAGACGCTTGAGGTTGATGATCTTTGAAATCAAAAGGATTATCTGCAAGGCAATTTTTTTGCTAAAGAACCTCCTCGCTTTCAACGTAAAACATTGTATCAATTTTCCCGGTCTTTACATATATAGATGTCACATGAGTGTGCCAAAGCAAATGCACAAAATATATGCACTTACTAAGGTCATTTCAAGGCCGTTTTAGCACATATTGTACAACTTATACATTCGAATAATTAAACTAAAGAAGGTTATCATTTTCTAATTTATAGAAAATAATGTCTTTTAAAGAAAAATAAAGAGGAAAAAAGATCGATAATTTAGGATAAATATATATTAAAATTATAAACTATCATCAACGTCTATTGTTAACTACAAAAAATTTAGCTATATTTTCAGTTTAAATTATTTTAAACATTAATATCTAAGCCGATGTTCAAAGACAACAATAAAAACTGCAAAATCAAAATAACATTCGCAACTTTCATGAAAAAAAAAATCCAATAAAACACCAGACGCATCAATCTATATGTTGTAAAAACTATTTTTGCTTTAATCAGTAACAAAAAATAGAAAACCACAGAAGTGCCCTTTAATAACAAAAAAACCACAGAAATATCTCAAAGATCTGTATTATTATACGCTAATATTTACAAAAAATTCTTGATTTCAAAAGGTAAAATAAAACACCAAAATTCGAAAACTGATATTTGTCTTTTTTTATATATATATAACTCAGAGGTAGATCTCATGCCTATGAAAATGCACAAACTAATCCCTTGGAGAGGTGCAACCCATGGATAGATCCTGTCTTCGGATATTCAAATGGATCGTAAGCAAACGTTCATTTTCATGTGGCCAAACCAATTGACTAATAGTTCTGCGTTTGGTGAGAATCGATTTCTGGCATCGACCAGCAGGGCGACTCCTCGCCAAGCGAGAGCCACTAGACCAAGAACACTTGGTTAAAAACTGATATTTGTCACTTTATATATTAATGTACTTGTGGGATTTATTTATTTGTTGCAGCAATAATGTATTAACAAATGTTCTATTGATAAACTAAAAATCAATCTTCTTATAAACAAATTATATGTAGTATTTATACAAGATTTCGTTATTTGTCAGATTTTGACATTGACGACGTATAAAAAGTGCAAGAATTTTTTATAATGATTATAGTACTGTAAATCAATTGTTTTCTCCTACTATTGTATATTTTAGGAAACCAGAATAACAATAAATACCATGCCAAGAAAAAATGTCAAAATATCTTCAAATACGTAAATGTCGTGATTACGAAATCGAAACAAATAAAAATTAGTCCTACATAAAATCTATATCATACATGTATAGGTTTGATGGTCTCGTTCTATTTAATCAACAAACAATAAGACCAAAAATACAAAATCTATAAAAATCAATTGATTTAGATTAATGGATTACTTGAGAAGCAAGGGAAAAACAAAAACCTCAAATTCAAGAGAGATGTCAAGACTAGCACGTCAGTTTCTCTAGTCGTTAGTGTTTAACGTAAGAAAGAGTAACAGCACATGGCTTGATTATGTCAAGGCTCTTAATTCATAGAAAAGCAAGGGATCTCTGAGTCGTTGAACGACCATGCATTTCATAAAACTGTTGGGTCTTGGAATCTAATTCAGGGTTAGTGACTCAAATAGGAGCATTCGTTACAAAATAAGATATTGTTTGATGGCAGAATTATATGGTGTGGCGATAACGAACCAGACAAAAAAATAAATGAAATGAATATCGATTACGTATAAATGAGTATAAACTCAGTTAAAGGAACATATTTCTTGCCAGAGAGGTTTTTTTTTTCACAGAGGCAGAGAGATCTTAAATGGGGTAAGAAAAGTATTGAATGAAATCATCTGGGAGAAGCGTTGGTTTTAAAAGAATCAAAGGATGCAAATAGAAGGACAAAATGGAACAGTTGTATCTTTTCTGAATAGATTTCCTGATTCAATGACTATATTTATACAAAATGGAACAGTTGTATTTTTTCTGAATAGATTTCCTAATTCAATGAATCTATTTATTAGGAAAAACTATAGCCATAAGATTAAAGGTCCAACAAATCTTAACCGTTAGATTAAAAATGATGACACAGATCCTAAAAATGGGTTTGTGGTGGAAATAATTATAATCATCCATCAACATTATTTTGTTTTTCACCGACGTAAAAAAACAATTTTGGCCGACTTACTGGCCGACTTACTTTCCTTATAAATACATGTATGGGGCTGTAATTTTTGTAAAGGGATGTGAAAGTAAAAAGTCAGGTGAAATAAACTTCATTCCCTCACGTCCATTTTCTTCACATGCGATTTCCCACTTATAATATAATAAAATATTCCATAATATAAATAATATATATATACACATTATAAAATACTTATATATATATATATAATATATACTGTTACAACAGTTTGCTATTGTATATAGATTTTTCTTTTAGTAATTGATTAAACTAGAAGGGCGTATCAAAATTTTCTACTATATAATAGTTTTGTAAAAAAATTCAACGGGAAGTGACAACAAATGCAGACGTATTCGGATCATTACTAATATCTTCTCCTCAATAATTGAAGGCTGAAGTACAAACTCAGAACTAATTTTTTTCCTCAATAACATATTTTGGTCCTCAAAAATTCTCCATTAAATCTTCTATATATTAAAAATCAAATATGGGTGCAAGCCCATAATTTTTTAAGTCTTTTTGATTTAACTAATTTGATTTTTTTTTCAAATTATACCATTTACTAAATGCTCCTATTTAAATTATTTTCTTATTTGGTTAGCATTAATCAATTGTCAAATATTCACATTTGAATTAGTTTCTTTATTTGATTAGCATTATTTTATATTCTAAACACTAACAATTACATCAACTATTGCCAAATACTCTTATTTGAATTAGTTTTCTGATTTTATTAGCATTATTCCATATTTCTTATTTAATTAATATACAAAATTGCGGCTATTAAACTTAGGTTTAAGTACATGTTCATTTTTTATGAAACTATCAACAATTTTGCTATTTTCAAACATATTAAAATTCATAATATAATAATCATATATATATATTTTTTTTTTGTTATTACAATATTACTATTAATGATATTAGATAACATAAATATGTTTTTGCATTGCACGCCTTCTTACCTAAACTCTTACAATTTTTTTAGTATCTATCATTCACAATTATCCGAATAATTTTTTTTTAAGTTAAGTGATAATGAATTATCGATCAATGTTTTGATGTTGTTTATCACTTTTTTTAAATAACTATTTGATTGTGTTTGTGTTTGTGTTTGCAGCTGAGCTAATAGTGATATCTACTTGATTGTGTTTTACTGTTGCTGATGTGTAGTGAGTGAGTGTGTTGATGACTGGGTGTGATAACTGAGTGTGTTTCTTGTTTCCATGCAGCCTGCGTGACCGTTGGACCAACTCGTGCGCGTCCGGGAAACAATATGTGAGCTCTGATTGGAGGAGGGCCCGGAGGTAGGCTCCTACTTCAACCGAGAACTCTTACGAAATGGTGACATCATGTGGGCCCATTATGTGATTCAGCCGGTCTCGATCAACAACGATGTATACGAGGAGGGATACTGGTATGGCTGGGACGATGGTTGCTACGAGGGATATTTGGAGGGCCTGGCCCATGGTGCCTATGCCCATGGTGTCCATGGTTGATTTGATAGCTGATCCAGTTCACTATCTTATTTTCCTTTTCTGATTTAGCCGAACTATGGTTTTAAAATCATGACCAAAATAAAAAACCATTACAAAAAAAAAGTCTTTACATTTTTTTTTACTCTGTCTAAATTAACCTGTTGCTTCAATAAGTGTAGGTAGATATATTATTAAAACTCTGTTTTTATTGCATGAGGACTGAGGAGGCTAGGCTTTAAGGATGCCATAAAACTAAAACAAATCATTTGGTTATTATGTTATCCCGATTTGTGTTCCCACTATGGATGGATTCGGTACCCTGTCCTCAAGATTGATTATAGTTTGTTCTTAGAGGCTTGCTATAAATTTTAATTTGCTTAAGCTTGTACTTCGGTGTTTAAATATTTTTGTATGATCCTTGTTTACAATCAGGGCAGATTCTCTATAGTATAATCATATTTTCAAATTCTTTGTTCCAGAAAAAAAGGTTAATTTTGGTCATGACCACGCAACCTATTCTTCTTCAAATAGTTAACAGAACCATAAGGTCGTATCAAATTTACATGTGATACTGTTAAAATATTGAAATTGTAACTAACAAGAAATGCAAACATGTAGTAAACCTGTGAAACTGGATGGGTCATTTACAATTTCGTCACCTCAATAATTGTAAAAGACTAAAATACGACTTGCATAATGTTTTTTTATTATTATTATATGTTGTCGTTTTTTGTATGATTATTGATTAGCATCCTCAACCAAGAGCTTGGTTAGAGTATCATTAGTTTAATTTAATCATATATTTGATAATAATTAATTAGTTGAGATTCGATTAGAGACTGTTAATATTTTTGTGTCTAATTAGTTGAGTTTTAAAGACGAAAAGAGAGAGGAGAAACAAAAAAATTGACAAATGAAATGAAAAAATAAAATTTCTTCTACAGTCCTGATACACGGTCCAATAGAGAACCGCCGCGTGTCCGGTTGATATGTATCAACCGGTTCCTCCCACTTTTATGTATCAAACCATTTTGCTATTTTTTTTTGTTTCATTTAAAATTAAATGTTTGATTGCGTTGGCCTTGGTCTAATCCTTTTTCTTCGTCCTCAAAGATTCTCTTTTTTTTTGTTTTAAATTAATCTTTAGTTGATTTTTCCATAGCCAATGAAAACTGAGAGTAGTGTGTCTCTCTTCAAGTACTCATTGTCCTTCCTCTGTAGAATTTCCTGAAATTGGATCAAAGATGGGTAACGCCCTTAGGTTTCTCTACGGAAAAAGCTGCCAACCCACAACGACCGACGAGTCTCTCGGGCCTCACGGCGTCTCCGCCGCCACCGTCGGTGTTTCAGCTCTAGCTCACGATCTCTTCAACTTCGAAATCACTTCCCAGGTCTTAACTTTCTCATTGAAGCTACTTCTGCTGCTTTCATTTGTTTTCCAGTGATCTTTAGCTAATTAAGTGGTTGAAAGTTCTCTTAGCTGAATTTTCAAAAGATCTTTAGTTAGCTGAATCAGAAATTGATCTTGATCATCACTTTACTTCTAGGTTCCTGAAGGGCTTGGGAGGTACGTTGTGTCATCGAGAAAAGCTCAATCAAACTGGTAAAATCAACACAACATTTAGTTCATGGTGTTTGTAGTATATAGATGTAAACTTTGATGTGTAATCAATCTGCTTCCCATGTCTATTCTAAACATTGTGATAGGTATAGGAAAATACTTGAGGCATGGAAGCAAGCAAAACCTCCACCACAGACTGCAGAGGAAGCTTCTAGGCTTGTTATTGAGATCTTAAAGAGACATCAGAAGGCAGATGTTGAGGTATGAAATGAGTAGGAATAACAGATGTTTCAAAACAGTTATGCGCATTTTAAGAGATTTATGTGAATTCGTTGTTTATGAAACAGGGACTTTTGTCTTTCTATGGACTCCCTTTGCCTCACACTCTAGTTGAGCTCTCTACTGAAGCTCCTGTGTCTTTGCCTGAAGGGATTCTTTTTGAATTTCAAACGCTTCCGGTTAGAATCACTCTATTAAAAACACTCGTTTTGGAAATTGATATTGTTGCTGATAAGTTTGTATAATATCAATAAAGGTGGATCCAAAAGCTGTGGCAGATGGAGACACCATTACAGTTTATGTTAGTACTTCAGACCCAGTTGTGTCATCTTCTGTTCCAAGGGAAGTAAATGTTGCAGCGGCTCAAAGAGCAAAAGCACGCGAGAAGAAGAATTACACAAAAGCAGACGAGCTTCACCAAAAAATCGTAGATTCTGGCTACAGGGTGCTAAGTATTCAGAACGAGGAAGTGCTTGCCCAGAAGTTCAGAATTAGACTAAGGTAAAAAATCACTATTTTCCTTTGAAGGAAAGCTCAACTAAATTTGCTATGGATTCTTATTTTGTGAAGCTATTTGGTGTTGAAAAGGAAATAGGGGAATAGATGCACCAGAGAGCCAAATGCCATTTGGGAAAGAAGCACAACAAGAGCTCCTTAAGATTGTTCAACGGAAAAGCTTGAAAGTGTTAGTTTATGGAGAAGATCAATATGGGCGATGCGTAGGAGATATATACTGCAATGGGATTTTTGTACAGGTAGTAAAAGTACTATTACTTTATATGTACCCTTCCTTTCGGGATAAAAACTTTATTTAAATCGTTCTTGGTTTCTAATGTAGGAGGCAATGCTAAAGAAAGGTCTTGCTTGGCATTACATAGCTTATGACAAACGCATGGTTTTCGCTAAGGCAAGATTAGTAAAACTTGTGTTGTATATACTACCATTTACAAGTTTCGTTAGTTTCTTGAGATACTATTTTCGAATATTGATTGTTTTTTTAATGTGGAAATCAGTGGGAAAAGGAGGCAAGACATAAGCGTATTGGCTTGTGGGCTTCTTCAAATCCAGAGAAGCCATGGGACTGGAGGAAAAATAATAGGCGTGAGTAGACAACTGACTCTGTTTGGACAGAAACACAAGCTCAGAAATCCGCGTTTAAAACTGTTGAGATTTATGATTATTGAGGATTTTCTCTATTTCTGCAATTTCCATTGTAAGATGTGTGTAAATGGTGTGTACATTTTCACGGAACCAAGTAAAGGCATCAAATTTGCTAATTGGTTCAATAAGTTATGTGACCAAATCAGTTAAGGCATCAGAAATGTTACATTATGGATATATTTTGTGTATAAGGCAGAACCTGATAATATCTCCAAGGCATTGGTAATGGAAACAACATTGGCTTTGCATAGATGACAAAGACCAGCTTTGAGAACCCCTTAACGGGTCTCATGCTACTATACACTTAATGAGTGTTTTTTTATCTCCAAGAAAAAAAAATTGGAAAAGAAAAAAGTATGGGGATAAAAATTTGAGACAGGAGGGGGTCTCAGTTGACTCACCCCTTAACTCCATACTTAAGCAAGTTGAAGAATTGTGGGCTATTTCTTCATAGATCTTTATTGCCTGCCTTGTCATATCTGACAAAGATACAGAGAGCGCAATATTTACATATTCTTTGACGAAGACATGTATTCATAATTTTTTTATTATATATAATCGTGAAAAAAGTTTATTAGTTCTAAACGATATTTTTATAAACTTATTAAATTATTTAAGATTTTTTTACTAACTTGTTCTAAAAAAAAATATTCGTAAAAAATTTGTATATGGAAAATTTAGAAATAAAAAATATGGTATTTTGTTTTGTGAAAATTGAGTTTATGTATTTTACATGGAAATCTATGTTAAGTCCATGAATTTATTTTGGATTTACCCAACAACTTCTAAGTATGCGACAGTGTCTAAATGATTACGATGCCACGTAATATTTGACGTTAATCATTTCTTCTTCTCTCTCACAAATCAAATCCACATCACCATTTCCTCCTCGCCGGACTCTTTCTCCGGTAGTGGATGGAAAATGTCTCCTGCGATTAGAGCACCTCTCTTATCAAACCAAGAGCCTTCTTCATCATCATCATCATCATCATCACCGGAGAGCCATGGATCATTCCTGGGAGCCGTGTTCAACATCTCAACAAGCATCGTCGGAGCTGGGATTATGTCGATTCCAGCGGCTTTCAAAGTTCTTGGTGTAATACCATCTCTTTCGATCATCGTCATCATACCTTGGCTCTCTAATGTCTCAGCTGGGTTTTTGATAAAATCAACGCTCGCCGGAGAATCCACGACTTACGCCGGCGTAATGAAAGAATCGTTTGGAAAACCTGGTTCCGTCGCTGTTCAGATTGTTTCAATGGTTGTGACTTGTGGTTCTATGATTATTTTCTCAATCATCATTGGTAAAAAATTTGATTTTTGTCTCGAAAAAATCTGAAATTTCCATAAACCTTAAACCCTTTGAGTTGATTTTAGCGATTGTTCTTTAGGTGATGTTATTTCGGGTAATGAGAAAAGTGGAATCATACATTTGGGTCTTCTTCAAGAATGGTTTGGTTCGCATTGGTGGAATACGAGATTCTTTGGTCTCTTGTTCATTTTCATCTTCCTTTTGCTTCCTTTATGCTTATGCAGACGTGTTGGTACGTTTCTTAAACCAAATCTATTGACTTGAATCTTCTATCAATGTGTATTGGTCCTGATGATTTTGTATGTTCATGTTTTTGTGTAGAGAGATTAGCATTAAGTTCTGCAATTTCGTTTCTGCTTGCGTTACTCTTTGTTGTGATAAGCTCGGTGTTAGCGATTATCGCACTTGTGCAAGGGAAAACAAAGAATCCAAGACTCTTTCCAGAACTCAACAATGGTGGAGTATCGTTCTTCAATCTCTTCACTGCTTCCCCTGTTATTGTAACAGCCTTCACATTTCATTTCAATGGTAACAACCAAGAACCGATCTTTTACTCCAAAATCATACATTGTTTTCTTTTGTTGATTTTGAAGTAATGTTTGTTTTGACAAAACTATTGCAGTTCATCCAGTGGGATTCGAACATAAAGATCCATTAAATGTGCTTTCAGCAACAAGGATCTCTGTAATTCTCTGCGCTACTATCTATGCAGCCACTGGTCTATTCTGTTACCTTTTGTTTGGAGATTCCACCATGACAGATGTTCTAATGAACTTTGATCAAAGCACCAATTCTTCCATTGGTTCATTAGTAAACGATGTTGTTAGACTCAGCTACTAGATTCACCTCATGCTTGTGTTTCCTCTCCTCAACTTCTCGCTTAGAGCCAGCCTCGATGAACTCTTGTTCCCTACGAGACCATCTTTAGTGAAAGACAACGAAAGATTCTTTGGACTTACTTTTCCATTACTGATATCTTGTTTCTTGGCTGCCATTGCTATACCGGACATTTGGTACTTTTTTCTGTTCTTGGGATCAACTTCTACAGTCTCTATAGCATTCATCTTTCCAGCTGCTATTGTCCTAAGGTATGTAATATAACCCTTTTTGATTAATTCCCCTTCTGTAACTCTGAATGAATCAAGTTTAAATCATATCCATTGTTTTGGTGTTTTTCGAAAATTGGCAGGAATGTGAATGGTATCTCGACCTTAAGAGAGAAGATTGTAGCTTTAGTAATGCTTGTTCTTACTGTTGTTCGACAAATATATACAGTTTCACAACAACAGAAGAAATATGAAATGTTTTCAGCAGTCCCTTCTCTTCAAGAATCTGTAAAATTGGTAGAGCTTGTGTTCCATTGATTCATATGTATGTAAAATAGGTTTGTAAGGAGTGTAGTGCAATAACAACTTCAGGAAATGGAATATTTGTACTGGGAAAAAGTATGTATCAAAGAGAAAAAATATTTTTTCATACTCCACAACCAATTGTTGATTATCTAATGACAAATTTTGTGAGGTTGAAGAAAGGTTCAAGTACCAACAATCACATCTAACTCCTAAAAGTTAACTTTTGTTTGGAAAGGTTCTTTCCATCACCTAGTCTTTACTCATCCATGGACTCGAGAGAGTTATTTCATCAAAGAGAAAAGATTAAGTTGATTAACCAGTAGAAGCAATTGAATTGGTAGCAAAATATTTTGTTTTCTTTTCGTACACTCAAAATTGATAACATTAAAACCAGCTTTATGTTTAAACACAACATATATGAGTCGATTGAGACTGTAACAGCTGTTTTTCTTTCCTACCAAAATCTTTTCTCAAACAAGCCGCAGACAAAGTGAGAAGAGTTCCTAGTTCCTGCACAAATCACGATCTTTGTAAGAACTCAACATAATCTATTTTGTTCACTGTATGAGTCATTTGCTGTATGAGTCATCTATTTTGTTCACTGTATGAGTCATTTGCTGTATGAGTCATCTATTTTGTTCACTGTATGAGTCATTTACCTTCTAATGTTCTTTGATGGAACAAGTATTCCTCGCTTCTCGAGGCTCTTGAATCGATCTCTTGCTAGCGTGCAACATGCCTTTCATAATAAAAGGATGACTTCTTTAGATTTTCAGCTACCAAGAAAATTCACTAGGACCAGAAAAGTTGGTTTAGGGAATGAATAATATACCTTCAGCTTACGAAGTGACCCGGTCATCTCTTCTGTTAAGAGGACTTGAACAGGAGGAGCCTCAAATCTGAAATAAACATGAGTCAATTTTCCTAAATCCAATTTTCCGAACTAAAACTATAATTTATGGAATGAGCATTAGTGAGCTACAAAAACACGACAAGAATGTGTGGGTGCAAAGAAGGATTTCGTTTCATACTTGTGCTTTCCCAACCGAGGAGGACGTATCTTCAACACATCCTGCTTAGCAATGACCTTTCGTAAATGTTTATTCTGTTTATCCTCATCTTCTTGGGCTATTTCTTCTATGATATTGGACAAACTACAGGGACAGAAACAGATAAGAAGAATGGTTAAAAACATGATTTTGTGTAGGTGTGATTTTTATAAGTAATCATACATATCAACAATACATTAAAATCACAAAATACCTATCAATTTCGTTTGAGATCTTCTTTTTATACTTTTCCTTTGTCTCTTTCTTTCGCAGTGCCTTTTGTCTAGTTCGCTTGTTTAATTCCACGCGTGTTACCCTCTTTGTTTTTCTTGGCAATCTGCAGACCAAGAATTTCAAAAACATGAAATCAAGCCCTTTGCTGATGGAGTATATAACCAGTTTACATATAATAAGAGAGCTTTTTACTTATTCCCAGCCTCTGACACTTCATTCTCAACGTCACCATCATCTTCATCTTCATTAACATCGTCCACATCAAGAAAGTACCTCTGAGAGAGTAATTACAACAGCCATATGGTAAAAACTATCAAATTCAATGCTCATTTTTACAATGTTTATTATGTATTACATACAAGTAAAAGACTCACCTCGTCTTCATTGATTTCATCTGCATCAATAGTCAAAGGAACAGGGGCAGGCCCTAACTCAGTTTTGTAAACTTTCTGCATTTCTTGAGCAACAGCTTTAGCCAACACATCCTGCATATATTAAAATAAGGGAAGTGAATAAAATAACCGCACATAAGACAATAAGCCAAGCTTAGAACTTCATTCACAATAAAAAATTCTACCTGGTGACTTTCAGTTGTAGGGTTGTATGAGCATCCTGGAGGTTCAATCTCTACTGCTGGAATAATCGATGTTATCTTTGAAACCTATACACCATAAGAAGTCTAGCCAACTGAGTCACTGTCTAAAACCAGCTAAAGGGAACAACATAAGCAAACAACTTAATTACAGACGACACGTTACCTTTCTAGGATTGCTCTCAAGTTCTCCTGCAAATTTTTTTATTGCAAAAGAAACGTTAAACAATGACATCTACCAAACAGAACAAAGATTAAAAAAACAACTAAATGTAGAATATTTGACTAAACAAACCTTTACTATCATCACCCCACAAGTCCACCATTACAGAATCATCACCATCATTCTGCAAATAAGTGAAACAAACATATAAAATAAGCTCCCCGGAAAAATTAAGAGACAAAACATCTTATACATCTAGAAAATCATATAATCAAATTACTCACCTTTTGAACTTGTTTAGATGTTTTGCTTTCTGTAAAGATTGTCTTCTTACTTTTCTTCAACTTTGGCTTTGAAGATGACACTGCCACGACGAATGGGTTCTTCTTTAAAATACTGTCACAACGGAGCACTCTCTCTCTATGTTTCTCAATCTTTCGTTTCACCGGAAGGTCTGACACAAAAATCAAATCAAATTCAAATTCACATAGTCTTCTTTCAAACATAATAAAACTCTTTTGCTTTATATAAAAAGCCCTTAAATCTTATCAAGCAGCTAAATAAGTAACCTTCACCCAAAAAAAAAAACACTCTTTCGAATTCAATTCTTTGCTATGCTGATGCTAATGTATCGGAAAATTGAAATTTTGCAGCTGATTATACAAACTAAACCCTAAATATTAGGAGAAACAGAGATAGGTAAGAAGAAAACCATGAGATTTCTCGACGTGAAACAGGTCCTCGCTGGGAGCTGCGGAGAGATTGCCGCCGGAAAGAGCATCTTTGGTAGCTTTCTCATAGAAATCTTCAATGTCCTCGGTGCTTATGTTAGCTCTCCATGCTTTTTTTCCTTTCCTTGAAGTCTTTGCCTTCCCCATTTTTCTCGATCTCTCTCTCTTACTCGGCGGCGGCAGAGTTTGGTTCAGAATCGAAAGAGAAGAAAGGAGAAGATAGAAGTAGGGGTAGGGCTTACAAAACAAACATTATGGGCCTTTAAGTATCTCCATTTCCTTTAATGGGCCCATATAATCCTCTGATTTTGTTTTTAATTATTCTCGTATCGAAACGTAAATTAATGTTTATACGTTAAGTTTGAGGTTTGATCTTCAAATCTCACATAAACAAAATCTTATAAATAATGTTTTTAAAAGTAAATTTGCCATATAACTAAAAATAAAAAATTATTCATTTAACAAAACTCAATTTTAAACATTTGATGGTTATATCCCATTATTCTGAAGAAAATTATTCATATTTTTTTTTCTTCTCGTAGTTATAGTTATAAATCTGTGAGAGGACCAACGATGTATTTTCACACGAGAAATATCATATATGATCAGATCCACACAAGAACTAAGTCTCGTTCTATATCCACACGAAACATAAGTTATATTCCGTAATAGTTCAAAATCTTATTACACACAAATGTCGGTTTTTGTCGGTTTACTATTTACCAAACTATTTCTAACCATCTAATACAAAACAAACCGAATTTAAACCAATTATTTGTCAACTTTCACCGTTTTCTCTACGCAATCAAACAAAATAGAAACACAAATATTCAATACTTAAAACAGAGAAATTCGATTGAAAAATAGAATATTGTAGTCTTGATTTTGAGAATTTAGATGACCATCAACGGAATAAATCTGAAAAACAACAAATCTGAATCAAATTTTCATTTTTAATGAGTAAAAGCAACTAAAAGATCTGAGAAAATGGGTTTTTAATGTTCTCAATCACAAACCCAGAAAGATTCGATTTTTTGTTAGACTCAATTGCGAGAAATGAGTAAGGATACGAAGATCGCCGAGTCATGTGTGATCATCAATTTGTATTTACTCAGACCCAATCATTGAGGAGAAAATAACAATAATAAAAAAAACTCTAAAATTCAATCCCTTGAACAAACGTTAAGGATACGGATATTCTAAAATCCTCAATCCTCAATCTTTTTAATGATTTGGAGATTTTCGAATTGAGGTATTTTTTGGTTTAATTAAGATGAAATCAGGTTAAATTTGGTTTATTGTTAAAATTAAATGGTTAAGTACTTTTGGTATTCATTAAACCAATAATAACCAAAATTATGGGTATTTAAGCTTTTAACTATGAATATGTGAGGTTCTGGAATTTGAACTTCTGCGTGTATTAAAGAATAAAATTTATATTTTGTGTGGATATAAAACGAAGCTTAGTTATGGTGTGGATCTGATCGTATATAATATTTTTCGAGTGGAAATACATCATGATCCCGTGAGATCAAGTAGATAGCATATTAAAATGCTCTTTCAGGTAACATCATAAATGTTTGAGACAAAAAAAAAAGGTAACATCATGAATTTTTAAATATGTGAAACCAACAATAAAATAATATGGGAAATTTGGCTTAAAAAGCCATCTAGCTTTTATTTTGTCCATCTATATTTTTTTTTGTATATTATCATTTTTTTAAAACTGTTCATAGCAATAAAAAACACAAATTTTTTTAAAAAAAACTGTCAAAACATGTCCATAAACAATATAAAAAAAGATTTAGAGAATAAAGTTTTTAATTTTAGGCAGTTTAAGTAGTTTTTTATCTTGATGAAATATGTTCTAAAAAAATTAGAATATGTATTTCGAGAGTTAGAATATGTGTTCTAGCACTTGTACATCTTCTGAAAAAATTAGATTATGTATTCTAGCATTTGGTTATGTTCTAAAAATTTAGAATAGAGATTTCAGAACACATATTCTAAACATTTTAGAATTCACATTATACAAAATTTAGAATACATATTATAGCACTTGTACATGTTCTAAAATATTTAGAATGTGTATTCTAGGAATCTACAAAATTTAGAATACATATTCTAGCAATTGTACATGTTCTAAGATATTTAGATTATGTATTCTAGTAAAATTAAAATACACATTCTGATTTTTAAATTTTTTTTTGTTAGATATAGAAAATGAATCTAAAATTAAGGAAACTTAATATTTTTAAAATATTTTTTAAAAATACTGGTTTTTGCATATATTTCGAAAAAATTATATATATTGAATAATCATTTATTTCCCAATAAATATTTTGTTTATTTTAAAAAATTTATTTTAAATAGATATATTTTAATTATCGATAAAGAAATTATATATGTTTAATTTTAAATTAAATTTTTTTTATTGATTTATTTTGGGATATATAGTTGAGGTTTTAAATATATATATATATATGTATGTATATATTATGTGTATTAAAAAAAGATAAAATTCTATTTGAGATAGAGGTTTTGAAATTTGTTAATTTTAAAAATTAAGGGTATAATGGAGTTTATGTAATTTTAAAAGTATATTTTACCAAAGTTGGCAAAAAAAATATAAATGATCAAATTTAATAAAAACCATCCTATTTTAACAAATTCCCCTAATAATATACATATGAATATAACTCGGATAATATCAGCTTTAAAAGGTATTGCAACTTGATTTGACTTACATTTTAAGTTTTTAACTTTATTTTGTCGTCTATTTTAACTTTATTAATATGTACGTTTTTTTTTTAAATGCAAGGTGTGTAGTCAAGTATTAGCATGTGACTCGTAGGAAACATATATGGATATCAATAGTTAATAGAAAATTTGAACATTACGGTTAACTTAACACATGGTACCTTTAAAAACACAAAAGAGGTTATTAAATGAAGAACAGTATAACTTGTACGGTACTAATATTGATTAAATTATACATCTTGTGATCATGTCTTCCTAGAAAAAAAATACAAGTTAGTGAAAGAAAAAAAAAACTGAAATCATTATTTTAAAAAGGATTAATAACTAGGCGTAGTTAGTTATTAATATTATATATAAAAAATCGACTCAAATATGATTCCATCTCAGTGATCAATCAGAATAGTACATTTTTAAAAATTGTGTTCTCTCTCCCATTTTTGTGGGATTCTAACAAAGAAGTTTTGTTAAAAGAATTATAATTAGTTTTTTTCGACAATTATAATTAGTTTTTTTTCGACAATTATAATTATTTTATGGTTAGGCATGTTACATCACGCATGTATGTAAGCATAAATGTAGTCACAGATTAATGTTAAATGTGTATATTATTTTCTGCAGTATTCTGATATGTATCTGAAGATGAAAATGATTGAGCAATGTCTATTATTTGATCAAATACTATACAAAGAAACGGAAAAAAAAAAATATATATATATATATATATATTAAAAAAAAGGTGATGTTTGGTAGCACAAAGCCGCCCCCGTGACCTAATTTTCATTTGATTCTTTTGTCACATTCAAGAGGAGAGTGGGGTAGAACAAATTGATAAACCCTGACTACAACATATTATTGTAAATTCTTCTTAAGATATGTTCAATATTATTTTGTCCTTTTGGTCTCTTCTAAATCCCACGTATGGTCCATCTAATATGTTATATCTTGGAGTTTAATTAATGAGTCGTCCTTAACATTGATGTGCCAGCATAGACACGAAAGAACGAGATCTAAATATTTGTGATAAAATATTATGATGATGATCGACACTTTTAATCAAACGTGAGAAATATTATTACAGCGTACACTGTTCACGGGTTACTCTTATATTATAATTTCTTATAATCGACCACTGATTAATACGGTACCATGTATTTTTGTCCAAAAGATAATCAATTTCCAGTTGTACAAAAAAAAAACTCTAGAGTTTAAATGTATCATTAAATTAGT
>CM051374.1:21046824-21096824 GCA_028015245.1 Cardamine occulta
ATGATGTTAATGGATATATAGTTGTCATACTTAGTCACCATATCTCGTAGAACTCTTTGAACTAAAACATGAGGCTTTCTATTGATTCTCATAAAGAAAACGCTGAATCCTTTCCATTGAATTGGCCTCCCTTTTGAAGTCAAATTCATAACCAATGTTGGAAAAAAAACGTATAGTTTTTAGTGATTTGGAGAAACAAAAGTGCTATCAAACAAGGAATTGGATCAATAAAATAATTACATGTTTCTCCATTTCCTTTATCAAACAGTACATAAGTGCTAATTCCAGCATTGTTAATGTCAATGTCTGTTCCAAATGAAGCTAAGTGCTTCTCGAAAGCAGCCACGAGATCTCCTGATCATATAATCTACAGAAGTAGAATACAACACTAAGACATATTTTTTTTGCAACAAAAAAGTATCCCAAAATGTATGTTATTATCACAGACACAAACATTATATATCAAGAACAAGAACTCAAGAACTGAAGCGTAATTCGCAAAGATAGAACTGAACTCATGCTTTTACATCAACAACAACTAAACAGAACTAACATTGCAATAACTAGCAACAATTAATTTGATAATTCAATCAATTTCAATCGATTTCAATTACTTTCATAGATGAACACACATGTAAGAGATTACAATGATTCAAAACTCCAAGATGATCTCGAAATGAATAATCAATTGATCTAGAGAATCAGAAGTTCTGATAAAATTGAAATTAGAAATCGACCCCAAATTGGTCACAATCAAACAACAAATCCAAGAGAATTAGAGATCGATTAAGAGATTAAATCATTTTCAATCATTTTTAATCGAACAAGAACAATACTCGAAGATCTAACCGAGCATAAGAGAATCAAGAAGATGAAGCAAAAGAAATCGAATATGCATGCGGGCCGACCCGCCTACCCGCTAGGATTTGCGGGTGCGGGTTTGGACATGTAAATTGAAAACCACGGTCTGAAGCGGGCGACCCGCGGTGGTCTGAGCGAAAGATGGTCACCGGCGGACACGACTAGATGACCAAACAGGAGCGGACAAGCCCGTCTGACAGCTCTACTGGTGTATCTTACACCTTTTCTTTTCTTTTAGACAAACATGAATTATCATATGATATTTTCGGTGGATTTTACCTCTATTTACCAAAACTGACCTTTTAACAATATTTTCAATCTAAA
This sequence comes from Cardamine occulta, assembly GCA_028015245.1. NCBI lineage: Eukaryota > Viridiplantae > Streptophyta > Magnoliopsida > Brassicales > Brassicaceae > Cardamine > Cardamine occulta. Next base: position 21,048,010 of record CM051374.1, read on the forward strand.
TTATCATAACCTTTTCAAAAAAAATCTCATTTTAATTATTGCGTTGTTAAACAAATTTAAAGCTTTTAAGTAACTTAACAAAACTAATTTTTTAAAAATTTAGATTCCTATACAAAGTAGGATATATAGATTAAAATTCATTGAAACAAATATTAAACCAAGTTATATTGATAGGTTGCATACAAAATTTTGCTGGAGGTCCAATTTATGTAATGGAATGGAAGCAAGAGGAAATATGTTCCAACAAAAGTTGCACTTAAAACGCGATGAAAGGTTGCGGTCCAATAGAAGGTACAAGTGTTTCGTTTTGATAACATAAAGACATCAAAAAATAAACATGAAAATATTTTTAAGTGTAGATGAAAAGATAAGTAAAACAACAAAACCAAACCTAAAACTAACTCAAATAATCGAAACTTTATAAGTTATGAAAATTCTTATAATTGAAATTAAGAACCACAAACCCAAGAAAAAGGGGAAAAAGATAAATGATTATCATTAAAAAAAAAACTATTTGTGTTGGCCTTAATTGTATTGAATAAAATCCATGGTAATTAAAGGCTAGCATTTCTGGTAACTAAGTTAAATCACCAAATGTATCAATAATGTCTTAATATTTTGGTGATATTTGTTGCATATACATCTTTTGTAGTACAAAAATAAAATTTCGTCAAATTGATTTAAAAACAAAATCCGGTAAATTGATTAAAATTTGTAGAGTACCTTTTGGTTGAGCTGATAATAATGTATGCTCATAACGGTGGTTCATACGTCGGACGTATAAATTTACAAGTACAATCAGATCCTGTTCCTAATATGTAGGAAACGAATCAATGCTCGTTTTGGAAGTGGAACTACTCTATGAATATTGGATTTCATAGTTTTTTTTATAACATGAGTTTATGTGCATGCTGTAAAACCAAAATGATACTAAAATCAATTGTCTCGGACAAGAAAATATAATTCATACGGGGGAGGAGACAAAAGAGATCTAGCTGTCACAAACACGAGACTCTCTTACAAAAAAAAAAAATTATCAGTAGTTTACATTTTTCCTAATGTATATATATTTATTAAATAACTAGTAAAATAGATGATATGGAATAAGAAAATTGTCTTTCTAAAATGATCATTTCTAAGCCAAGATTTTTAGTCTTTTAGAAGCGAAAGGATGACAAGGTAACTCTTTGTAGGCTTGTAGCCATTACTTAAACAAAAAATAAAAATAATAATAACTCTTTGTAACCATTAGAATTCAATATTCAGATATATATATATATATATATATAGAGACCCTTTCTCTCAACATATGTACACATAGTGATAGACATAGTGTAAGTCATATTATCCCACAACATGTATAAGTTAATCTACAGTGTATATAAACTAATTTATATAGCATATACGAACCCATCATGTATAATTAATTCCAACCATCATATGTATAAACTTTTTTTTTAATGTATATACTTAATTAAAATTAACCAATTCCTTTTTTTAACAACCACAACCATATAAGAAATATTCTACATTACTAAATGTTTAGACTCAGCTATTGCTTGTATCGTCTGGATACAACATGCATGTATAAACTAAAGTGTAACATGTTTACTACTTCATGTATTAACTAGTTATGATATGTATAAGATGTATAGATCCAACTAACACGTATAACCTATACATAAACCTAACTACAACATATTCTATAACATGTACAAATCCCATAGATTTTAAAAAAAAAAAAAACATGTTACAAATCCCCTACCCCATGTATGTCCTAAACTACAACATTTAGTAACCCTTTTACATTAAGACAATAAATGTCGTTCGTTTTCGTATATATAAGTTGCATCTGAATGTTTATTTGTCTCTAAGACAATTTTCGCATTTGAAACCTTCGTGTAAATGCAATATACAGTTCATTAAAAAAAAAAAAAAGGGATGCAGTATTATATCAAATGACTGAAATGTATATGGTTTTATGCTAATAAGTTTTATCAATTGTTTTTAAAAGTATTTATATAAATTTATATTTCATTGAATATTCATGTCAAAAGATATTTCAAGAAAATAATAGAGAATATTACTTTTTATTGAATCATTTAATCTTGTTAAATAAACTTCTAGATATTAAAAAATAATTTAATAATCATGGTCAATTTTTTTCTTGTGGCCGACTTTTTATTTTATTTTATTTATTTGGTCAACTTGTGGCCGACTTATTATTAAATGGAATGTACTAAGTTTTTGAATGAATTTGTATCAAAGTAAACTTATTTATAACTCTTCATTTATATTTTTCTGTGTTTTTTTGTCAACTTCATATTATTTTCTTAAACAGTTGACTTATATAATTTTAGGTGATATTTTAACATTGTCAAACTGATGTATATTCACAAATTTAAGACTGCAAGAGATATTAACATTTAAGGCTGCAAAAAAAATAAAAAATAATAACATTTAATGGATTGCAGCTCAAACATATATGTATGTGATTTGGATTTGGACCCCTGCCGATGTGGTAGCACGGGGTCTAAGTCAAGTCAACAGCAAACAGCAAACAGCAAACAGCAAACAGCAATCATAAAAAAAACTTGAATATTTGAATTAATCTATCATTTTTATATTAGTAAGTAACGTAAAGTTCTAGGGCAAAAAAAATATTATTTTAATTGTTGGAAAACAATTTAATCAGTAACTTCGATTTAAACATAAAAGGACTTCATAAAAAAGACGATTCTTTTAATTTATTTTAAAATGTTTTACAACTTTCAAAATTTTCAAATTTAACAATCGAACGGATTTCTAAATTTTATAAAAACAATTTCGCTAAGACTTCAAGAGTGCAACCATTATTTTTGTCTACAAATATTTTAGGACTAATGATGGTTTCTTTTAATCGTTTTATATCCGACGTCTTTTAAATACTAAGATTGATTATCTGGTCCGTAATATAGCATACATTGTTCATATAATTGGCTCTATACCACCAGTACAGAACTTTAACATTTTTAGTTTAATATATTTTGCTATATAAAAGGTTTTGGTGTTCTTTCTTAATAGAATTTTGCGGTAGTTTTCCATATTATTGAGATTTTTTCCTTTAAAAATAACAATGATTAAAAATATGTTTATCAAAGTAATGTTAAAAAATAACAAATTAATATGACATGCGGAGGAATCTTCGTGCTTACGATTTGACTACAAAACTCCCACCATTCCATTTGAATTCAAAAGTATTTATCGAGCATTAATACATATATATATGGATCATGGAGTAGACGAGCGGGGTGGGGGAGGGAGAATCAAGGGTTGTGCACTAAGAGTGTATAGGAAGAAGAAGAGGAGAGAAAATAGTAAAATGTCGAAATGAATATGAAGCTATAGACGTGAAAGATCGGAAAGGGGTTTGATGAAGCAACGGAACTTGTGTGTAAAGTGTTGTTTTGTTGTGATGATTAATTGGCACACATGTGAATTGGTGGGTACGTTTGTTTGTCCGTCTCCAATATAGACAATCTTCTCTATAGTCTATATACCAATGCTAATCTATCCAAACTTACATATTTACATGTATCTATACGGTTGCATATACGCACATTAATTCTTCGAAAATATATATTAGTGTGTGCGGAGTAACTTGATGTAAATATATAGATGCGTTTTTTAGAATGATCCATCAAATCATTCTATATGTATAATTTGAAGGCAAATTGTTAGACATCAACCTATATATATGATATTTGTTTTGAAAGACGTGACTTTACATTGGTGTTTGTTCAAAAATGGGATTTGCTTTGTATAAATGCATAGATGCACATATACATACGTGGTGTATACGGCATGTATATACATATACGTATAGAGAGGACAAGGAGAGATGAGGAATAGGTGAAGAGAGAGGAGGATATATGTGTGGGTTTGTGTTCATAAAGATCCCCGTGAGGAGTGTTTGGAGGCATTCCAAAATCACAACTAACATTCTTTTGTTTGCTTTTATCCTCTCTTTCACTTCTTTCGATGCTCCCAATTTTTTTTTTAATATATATTTTTTTAATTTGATTCACAATTTAAAAATTTTCCCCCATATATCACGAGCTCATCATTCCCTTTCGATCTCGTCTCTCTTTTTTTGTTGTTGTTGTTACTTTCACTATCTCTTCGTTCTTCAGTTATTCTATTAATAACATAGTTCAAGTGTCACGTAAATATACATATACGTATATATATGTCTATATATAACCGCAATTTACTCATTCCCAAGTTCAAATGATTTTTTTCTTGTTTGTTGCAATGACCATAACGAATAGATATAGTAAATGGTACTTTCATCTCTTTTAATTCGTGACAGAATCGAAAATGGATAATGTCTCTGTTTGCTAGTTATACTACATTCATTTTTTTTAGCAATTTGTTTTTTTTTACTTTTGAGTTAGAATTTATAGCTAATCATTCAACTTTTTTAAAAAAAAATATAGTATATACATGATAAAGAATTTACATATACTTTTACCCGAATTCGAAGGGTATATATATCATATCATTATAAGTATGTAAGTGGAGCTTTGTAATCATATACTTTTTTATCGGTTTCCAAAAGTTCAAAGCTGGCGATAGTTGTTATCAATTATCGTGATTATTCTTGGAGGTGTTAGATCACATCAAATTAATATGGTGGTAACGTAGCGCGCGTACGTATTTTCACCACATAGAGAGTTTACCTCAATACACATGGACAATAAAAACATAGTGATTAATTTACAATATTTCAAGTTGGTAGGTAAGGGTATAGACACGTACATGTATATTTTTATACGTATTTTTATATTATATGAATATTGTAAATATACGATAAATATTTACATAAGAAAACAAAATAAAATTTGTGTCGAATATTAAATAAAATATCGTCTATTGAGACATAGAGGCAAGCAAGTAATTCACGAGATACAAATCGGAGTTGTCCGTATATTATATTTTGTAGCGATCAAGAGAGACTAAGGCAGACATGTGAGAGGGGAGAGGATCCTATAAACAATTTAATCTAAGATCTCTGCTTCCTCCTTCTCATATATATATACACATAGTTCCTCAACACAGAAGAGAGTAGAAATCGATCGAGAAATCTCAATAAGAAGGAAGAGGTTAATCAAAGCATATAAGAAGAAGAATGGTTTCGAGGGAACAGAAGAGAGGTTCTTTGAAAGAGAAGTTTCAATTGCTTCGTTCAATCACTAATTCTCATGCTGTAATTATTGCATCATCCTCTCTTTCTTTTTCTATGTCCGACGGAGATATATCATATAGCTTCTTTTTTTTCAGTCAATCACAATTTCGTCCATTTGGATCATTTTCTATCACTTTGGGTATTTGAATCCCTTTGGATCTTCTATATTCCTGTTTATTTTAGTTTTATAATTTTTATTTGGGTAATAACTTGATTCTCTTCTAAGCATATATAGAAGAACATATTATTTGTAAAGAAGATATATGGTCCAATCATGATCGATGTATTAAGGATTTTGGAATGATGTATATGCTACTAATATGTGTTCGTGCACTCGTGTTATGATGACAGGATAACGAAACATCGATCATAATGGATGCATCGAAATATATCCAAAAGCTAAAACAGAAAGTCGAAAGATTCAACGAAGACAGTACCGCAGAGCAATCTTCAAGCGAGCCCACGGATGTTACGATACCAATGGTATAAACAATCACAAAAATATAATTATTCGTTTGGATCCATCATAGACTTACGTACGTATGTAATTAATGTGTGAGAGAGATTCATTAGGAGGTTTTTGATTGGGAAATTTTGTAGGTAACAGTTGAAACCCTAGAAAAGGGTTTTATGATAAACGTATACTCAGGGAAGAATCAGCCAGGCATGCTTGTTTCGGTATTAGAAGCCTTTGAAGATGTTGGGCTTAACGTTCTTGAAGCTAGGGTTTCATGTACCGACTCATTTAGCTTGCATGCCATGGGAGTCGAGGTAACTAAATAATCATCAAAACTCGTTTCTATATTACAATATTATACTGTAGTATATACATTAGTTATACATCGTAATTAAAACTATTTGACTATAGATGTTTTGGACAGTGTTTCTATGAAGTTCTTTGACACATTAAATGATTTTTTTGTAAAGGTGTCATCATACATAGTTTTTACAAAATTTTATGTGGTTTCACTTACTTTACTACAAATATTGAAATTAATGCTTGTGTTTCTGCTGGTAAAAAAAAATATACCCCCGCATACAGATACAGTATGTTATAAAACAATGGGGGGCAATCTCAACACACACACGCATACAAAATAAAAATATGTGTTGTCTATGCCAATGTCTGTAAGTGTGTGTTGGCATATATATATAATTTATTTAATGATTACGTCACTGTTAATGATAAAAATGTAGAATGAAGATGGAGAAAATATGGATGCTGAAGCAGTGAAACAGGCAGTGACAGATGCAATCAGGAGCTGGGGTGAAAGCAATGATTCACAGAGCTAGATTGACCCATTATATATTTTTATTTTCCTTTATTTAATTATTTCGTATTATACAAAATATAATAACACAATTTCATTAGTATTTCTGTATTTTATTTTTGTCTGTCCATCTTGTAGCCCAGGATTTTCCCCTAAAAGGGATAATGAAGAAGAAAAATATCAATTGTATGTTTCTATGTACTTCACATAATCAATTTTAGAAAATACGTATTCAAAGTAGTCAGTCACCTAATGACTGATACATATCAACTGAGACAGTTAAAAAATTGTCTTCATTGTAAATAAAAATATCAGAAAAAGAAAAAAACACTCAGCATTGTTTCTGAAATTAGTAGACAAAAACTTTACTATTATTTCGGATTTGATCAGATGATCTTATAAACTTACCTTCTACCACAGAAGAAGACAAACGTTTTTTGTTCACGTGAGGAAAATTAACTCCAGAGAACGTGGAAAGTAAAATGTACGAAATACATTCGTCCAACATATATTTTCACTCCACGATTGATCCTTTACTTAATCATGATTAAGTCTGATAATATAATATTATGATTTACATTAGCATAAAGATAATTAACAAGACAATGCATTTTTCAGAGAAAAGAATTGGTGTTAGTGATGCTCAATGTTATAAGCGAACTAATTCCAATTTGAAACTGAATAAGTCGTAATACATATTAAAAATATATTATTATGTAATTAAAAAAAAAAAGAATTCTAACCGGGTCAAAATTTTGAAAATAATATTTTCCAATTTCGATCAAAAACTGAATCCGAACGAAAATAGCATCCATGAACACGATACATTGAGAAATATTTGAGTTTACACTAATTATTTTATTTTATTTTGTGCAACAACTAATGTTTTCTTAAAACGATTTTTTTTCTTTTTTGGAAACCAACAAAAATTAAACTGAAAAGGAAATTTAACACTTTTAATCAAGATCACGTGCTGCGTGGTTATACGACGTCAGGCACATAGAGTGGAGTTGGTATTACTGATAACACATTGTAGTTGTAAAGATGAGAAATTAAAAACTTTGAAGTTGTAACTTGTAACTGGATAGTAATGGCCTAACGGGAAGTTATGAGAGCGTTTGAGATAACAACCATTAGACCATCTCCAACGGAGGTATTAAACTAGGGTTCTAAAGTGTAATAGAATTAAAATTGATTAAAATTAATTCAAAGCAACAAAAAATAATTAGAACCTGTTTTTAATTAAGAAGTTTTAGAAACTCTTAGAACTGCTGACGTATTACCACGGGATTGGATGGTCTAATTTAACAAAATGAAAAAATCTTTGTGCTCTTTTTGTTCTTCGCAAAAAAAGTTCTAACTCTCTCTCTTTATCGGCTCTCGCCATCGACGAGATCTTTGTTCTCTTTTTCTCTTTTTGAAGCTCCAATATTTTTCTCATGGTACGAATCTAATTCTTTCCTGTGTAGATTGTGATAAATTTTTGTATTTTTAGGGTTCTCTGTTTTTGCAAAATTAGGGTTCTTTGATGTAAATTAGGGTTCTTCGTTCTTAGTGAAATTAGAGTTATTTAAATCAATAAACATGCTCTGTATTTGTTATTAGGCATGATTAAAGATGATTTTAGGCATAAATTATTTGATTTTTCTAGATAGTTTCGGATAAGCAGTCTCGAATTGTTTCTCTGTTTCTGTTTGAATTTGATTTCCTTATCTCTGTTTTGATTTTTATTTTTGCAGGCTTAGCCTTCGACACGCTTGCTGGAGGGATTTCATTAGCACCTTCCGAGATTGATCAATCATTGGTATGTGAGATCTTTGGTCTACTATATTATTGATTTCTTGAGATATCACTACGAAGTCTTGGTTTAGTGTTGATTTACTTTTGATTTTTGAATGTCTTAGTAACTAAAAACAATTCGTGTTTTGATATTTTGAAATTCCAGGTCTTTGTCTACCTGAATTTTTTTATTTATATATGCTGGTGACTTTTTAAATTCTTTTTTTTTTGCAATTTTATTTGGTAGTTTGGTTGATTAATCTTGGTCATGTGATATCACCATTTATGTTTTGTCATCTTCCAGATCCAAACATTGAAGGTGGGTATCGTGAAGCTTTTTGACAGTATTGAAAAATATGGTATGCAGTAAACTACTTGCTATGTTATGTGTATGCAATAAGAGATTTTCTTCAGACACTTCATAGTTCTTTCAAGTTTGGGTTTGCTTTTGTGGGGTTTGATTTTTTTTTTCTTTTCGCATTTAGATGATGGAACATTTTATTTCGCATAGTTTGAGATGTTCCTTTTTTCTTTATATCTTTTGTTTTACCCCGTATACAGTTCTCTTCAGAGTATTGGGTGTTGTACATTTAGTAGGAAATATCTTAACTTTGAATTTTCTGGCTTTGATTACGTCTCACTGTTGATTAGTGGTATTTTTAGTAGGGAAAGTCTTAACGTTGGATTTTCTGGCTATGATTATGCGTCCCTGCTGATTAGTGGTACTTTTAGTGGGGAAAGACTTAACTTTGGGTTTTCTGGCTGAAACTGTTGGATGTTGGATTTCAGCTAGTATTTGGTTTATAGATTGTTGAGTCTCATATCATTGCTTGAATCATTTCTGGTAATGTTTGAATCGGTTCTGTCAATGTTTGTGTTATGTTCTTTGAATCTGTTTGGTGTGTTGTCAAATAGAAGATAAGTGTGGTTCTTGTTTCATTTTCAGGTTGCATATATTGGTGAGTACATGGCTTGGATCTGTGAGATGCAAGTGTTGGGATGCATAAATGGTAAGTAGATGCACTTGAGTTTGTGTGACATTTTGAGTGTGTCAAGTTTTGAGAGTCAAATGTAACCCAAACACTTATACACAAGTTTTCAAAAATTTAAATTTTTAGAACCTCTAATGAAATTCTACCATTGAACTATGTCAAAAATAAGAAACCTTCATAAATATCTGTTGGTATTGGGTTTAGCACCCTACCTTTAACACGTCCATCAATAAACCCTAATTAAACTTTTATGGTTCGACAATATCTAAACTTTTGATTTTGCATTATTTCAATTATAAATATGGTTAGAACTCCCTTATGTATTATAAATGATTGGAGATGCTCTTAGTTCGTCAACAGAACTGCGCCAATAAAGACTGACAAATGACAAACTACAGTGTCATTCTTCGTGGAAGATCTCCTTAAACCATTTCTTAAAATAAAAAGTAACACTAGAATGAATTTGAGTTTATCTCCAATAGTTTCCTCATATTTTTTTTCAAAGAAAAAATATTTCAAAAATATTATTATTCACTACTTATTATCTATTTTTAAGATCCCATTTTAATTGATAATATCCCACTTTTTAAAGAAAATCATAAAAAAAAAATCTATGGTACATTTTGAGAAAAAATATAAATTTTATGAATAATATTATTTAAGTATGATGTATTACTATTTATATTCTTATTTTTTTTCCATCAAAATAGTGTACTATTGGAGAGCGATTTTTCTAATTATTTTTTTGTCTCCTCTTAAAATAAAGGAATCATTGAAGATGGTCTTATCGCCTTATCGATAGATCTCCGGGAAAATGATAATCTCATTATCTTTTTCAGATCCCCCAAAGTAAGTATATAATTTTCTTTTCATTCGGGTTTGGAGAGCATAGCTCCTACACCCTCATTTTAAGTATGTAGTAAAAAAGCATATGTATGCTTAAATCCAGAAATCTCTTAAACTCTGTCACACCTTTTCAAATATTCATTACACACAACAACTCGTCCTATAAATTTAGATGTCCAAAGCAAATTTCAAAATTTTAGACATTATTTAAAATTTTTGGTCAAACCTTTATATATATAGAGGAATGAATTAAAGTCGTCCTCAAGCAAGAAGCAAACAAAATTTGGCAACTATGAATAGTTAGATAATATTGCGAATGGTGCAATCCGCAAAGTCAATACTATGATTATGTCAACTGACCTGAAACAAGAAAAGCAACACTATGGTTCTTCTAGCGATAGTAGGGTTTACAGTAACCACAAACGGTATTACAGTAACCACAAACTCTGGTGTTACTAGCTCGAGTAATAAAAGCCTTCATTATCTCCACTGCAAGATTTGGGTGCTTGATGACAAAGAAGTTGAACTGAGCCGAGCTAGCAATAGTGCTTAAATTGGTTTGGATATTAGCAAAGGCAGCATCATGGAGGACTTTGTCAAAAGGGATTTGGGCGAGTTCAAGGATGTTAAGAGCGTTGGATAAACTCAATGAGGATATAAGATTATTTCTGCAAAGGTCCCGTAGATATGGAATCTCATATTTGTCAGCTGCAAGATAGAGCGAGCGAGCATGTTTGGTGAGAGTTTCAGAAGAAATGGAGCCATCAACACTGTAGATGAACTCAACTAAAGCCTCTAACTCTTTGTGTTTCATCTCGGAGAGAGTGAAAGTCTCTAGCTTAGACGAAGCCTTGATTTCATCTGGTTCAAGCATCTTCTTAAGCACCTCTGATCTTGCTGCCTATTTCAAATTCCAAAATCTCATAAAACAAAATGTAATGTCAAGTAAAAGGGAAGAGATCAAGAAGTTAGAGAGAAGGAGGACCAGAACAAGTTTGTGGGCGGAGATAGTTGAAGCCTCATCAGTAGTGTCCTGCCTTGAGCTGGACATCAGATTGCCATTTTTCTGTCAAGAGTTTCCTAAATCCATTTAAGAAAACATCTTTGTTGTTGCTCTGTGTTGCCATTGCAAACCAAGATTATAAACCTGAATGAGAACAATTTGGTAAATATGTATCCACAGAGGAACAGATACTACATTGGAAAGCTTTGGCAAAATCAAGGAGCAAGATAGATATAATTAATGGCGATTTTGAGTAAGCAACATAGAAATTGGAGATAAAACATGAGAACAAATATAGTACCAGAAGAGTGGCGGAATTCGAGAAACTCTTTTTGACGTTGGACCAATGACTGACTCTCAACGACTGATCGATTGAAACTGGAACCGATTCAGTTTCGATTACCAGCCGGAGGTGAGCTTTGTCACCCGATCGTCAAAGGGAAAGTCGAAGGTTTTGTGGTTTTTTTTTTTTTTTTATCAAACAGCTTTGATAGATTGTTTTTAAATATTTTTTTCTAACAGAGATTAAAAATAAAATCAGTAAATTGAAAAATATGGTAGTTTTTATGTATTTATTTAAAGATTTAGTAGTTTTTTAGATAGTTTATGTTTTAGGTTAATATCCCAATTTTTCTCTTAAAAATTATTCTAAAATCTAAAATCTAATTATTTTCTAAATTAAAACTTAAAACTACATAAACTCACCGTAAAAACTTAAAAACTATCCAATTCTCAAAAACACCCAAATAAAATCTGTTTCGTATTTTTCTTTTCTAACAGAAAATATCTACTTGAAAATAAAACTTAATTCTTTAATTTTAATATATAAACAAACTTGTCTAATTTCTCAATATAATTTCGTTCCAAATGGAAAACCGATAGAATTAAAATCTTGATGGTTTAACTTTTAGTCTTTTACCAAATCAATTTTCGCGTTATGCATTTTATATGAGTAACAATATTTACATTTAAAAATTAAAAAAAAAATTGAGTAAAATATAAACTTAAAACGCAAACAAATAAATTTTATTAAAATTGTGAAAATTATAGATTTTTTTGTTTAACTATATATTTATTTCGAAAATATAGACAGTTAAGATTCAGATGACGGAGCATGGCTGATGATCGTCGGTCATATCTTCTTGCGATAAAGTAGCCAACCCGAATCAATCTCCTCCTCTTCTCTTGGGAAATCAATGCTACTACTGATCTGTTTCCCCCCCCCCCTAGATTATGTGAAGCTAAGCTGAGTTTGTGGGGAATTCTAGGGCTTTAGTTCATAAGACGAAGAATTGATAGACTATATACTATACGAGGGCAGTATATAGTGGAAAAAGATCTGGGTAGCACAACAACTTAGTAGATTGAGAACTTGATATTCAATGTTATCTCGCTTAATTATATTCTCTGTATTACTATAACAATCCCATGTTTGAGAAATGTTCTGTATTTGGTGACAAAGAGGTTCTTGAGTTTTACTCTGTAATAAAGAAGAAGTTAAAGAAACTGATCAGCAACGAACCTGGCCAATCAAGCTTACAACTTTACTCTGTCATGCCTTTTTTTTTTCTTGTGGCTTTGTTCTGTTTCTGAAAAGTATCTACCAGTTAAGCAACATTAATGAGATAATCTATAAGTATAAGAGGAGGTTAGTATTCTCAGAAATATTTTGGGTGTTCCATGTAAAATTTGAGATTTATTTATTTATTTATTTAGTTATTGTTTTCGATACTTGTAACAGAAGAAACACACACTGAGAGAAGATGAAAACAGACCATAACCCTTACAAGCAGCTCAGGATAATGGCGAATTTCAGAAATCTTCTTACCACAATTTGAGGACATATTCGAGTTTAAAATTTTTAAATGTGATATAAAAGATTCATCATTCCAAAACTAAAGTCATACTGATCATTGTGCATCTTCTACATATCAAACAGATATCTTTACTGTTTTCGTGCCACTCCTTTACTGATTACAGTCTTCTGCAAACATTTCTGAGAGACTAGTACATTGCCTAGTTTTTTGAAGTTTTTCATGAAATTTCTCATTATATGATATTATAGTCTTATTGTGTCTGTGTGATGAGATAAGCAATTTGCATCTCCAATCTGGAAATGTATGAAAACATTATCCCCTACCTTCAAATGGGTTCAAATTGTTTAAAGAGTTTTATATAAGTTTTTATCCCCCAAATCTAACTTTAGCTACCGTTTCAACTTTGATATTTCAGATGCTTTAAACACGAAATCAAAAGAAAACAGATTCAGTGCTACTGATTCCTGATGACTATATTGAACAGCGAAGAGCTTACTTGAAAGATATTGATTGATTTGTGGTCCACAAGCAATGTTTTGTGATTGGCTCTGTTTCACTGGCCCCATTAATACACATATACCCACCTTCATTGTGATATGCAAAAGATGTTTATGGTCAGTGTCGGATCCGGAAATTTTTTTAACCGGGGTCAAAAACAAAATGGGTTTTGAGTCTTGCAATTGCTGGAATTTTTTTAAAAGTAAGTTAATGGGTTCAGAAGGTAAATGAGCTAAAGAACCTAAAATTTCATGGGTTCAAAGTTGATTTTCAACCAAAAAAAAATTTTATATACACAAATTTTTTTTTTTTGTGGGGTCAGTTGACCCCACTCCACTACACATGGTCCGCCACTGTTTATGGTTGTAGATAGACATGAATTGACAGAAGCAGAGTCATAATAGAAAGTTTTGGAGCCTTTTAATGGTGGAACCAACAAGGTCTTATCGTCGAGTAATCTGTATGAAACATTATCTTTAACAGTTAACAGTATGTACCACTTGAGCACTGGTTGTGTTGTAGTCATGGAGAAGTAAAGACTAAGTAATGTGAAGTGAGAAAGAATCTTTTCTAGTTAGTGGTTCTACGCTTGACCCTAAATTTCTCTCAATGTCATTCTCATAGATATCTTATAGCTAAAGCTAAGTAAGTTACCTCAAGCTTATTTTTCAACTCTCTACAAGTTGCAATGTGAAGCCAACAAAGCAAGCTTGTCAAATCGTTTTCAATCGTATCCTTAACCCTCGTGCAAATCTTTTGTGATCATTTACTCTCTATTGTACTCTTTTCTCTATTAGCACGACTCTTGATCAAATGCTAACAAACCGGGCTTTTTCGGGAGTACCTAGACTTGTTTCTTGGGATATATATATATATATATATATATATATATATATATCATGAAAAGATTCAGTATTAATTGCTTGAAGTGTTGAATTTCCGGAGTTATGAAGTTTAGAGTTTAAGCTATGGTTTACGAACTTTATTTATGTAAATTAATCTCACACACTTTTGCTACATTTGGGTTAAATAAAAAGTTTGACAACTCACACATAACATAATGATACCATTGGGGAACAGAAAGGAAAATAAAGCTACGGCTTCTAAAAAAACGTGGTTTCATTATTTGGGTTTTGGACCAATGTCATTTTATTGGGCAGTCTTTTACAGTAAAGTCAAATCTTAGTGTTGGAAATATTTATTTTCCATTCCATTTTTGGTTATGTTTGTTACGTGTTGTTCTCAGCATTTCATGCTCCATATCATCTGAGCTCATCAAATAACAAAACCATTTTTTTTTATCATTTTCCAAAGGAAATCCCTTTTGGAACTCTTTTGCGATATTGGATCAATTGTAAACAAAAATTTCCTCCGTTTCCATAAAAATTGTCATTTTCAAATTATTACACATTTAACTTTTTTTGAATATACTGATATACCCCTATTCAAAATATTATCATTTAAAAAATGCCAACTTAAGGTCACTTTAATTAGATTTAGGTAAATGGTAAATAAAACCTTGAATTCTTAAAGTGACAGTCTTTTCTATAAAACGATATTTTTGTGAGATGGAAAGAGTAAATGTAAACAATCAACAACGCTTTATGTAGCTAAGTGAAGATTTATACGAATTACACAAAGATAAGATATAGCTTTTCGATGATATAAGGAGTTGGATGCATTTATTGATAATATCATCTCATCAAGTTCCATGCATGTTTCCTTTTCTTTCTTTGTAAAGACAAAGGCCATCAAGGCTTAAATCCTAAGGTGGGGGCAAGACTGCCAAGACATCAAAAGCTTTTGGACCACCATTTTTTCGCCCTATCGTTCCAATTCTATTGGATGCATCAAACGCGTCTTTGGACCACAAACGCTTTTGATTTTCACTGCAAGTTTCGTTTGTTCATGTTACAAACAGAATGGAATGTCTCAGAAATTTACATTTTTATCGAAGATATTGTTTTGTCATGAATTGAAAGTCGGCATGGTAAAAGGTCATGATACGTTATGACGACATCCGGATTTTTTTTCTTGATTCTTAGGAAACAATTGGAAGATTATAGTATCAAACAGAACTTGAAACCGGAAAGATATAATTCAAATATCCTTTTTTATTAGTTCCATTCCATTATCAAAAAATGAAGAAACCATATCCCCATTTATTTGTATTTCGTACAAATCCAATCCAATACATGTATTGTGCATATATACCCTTCCCATGTGCTTCTTAAATAGTACACGTGCGGTATTAAGATGGTTGGTTTGTATTTCAGATGAGGTATGAAGAAGCTCGTATATGGTCTATAGAATCAGGAACATGTAGACTCAACTCTAATTACTCGAAGGAATGTGAAATCTTCCTGAATTCCACCAATTAACATCATTGTAATCTCATTTATTTAATTGGTATGAATTTTTGAGAAATGCAACTTTCGTCTGCAATATTGGATAAAACAGGTGTTACGTTCTTAATTTTGTTCTTTTCATATTTTTTATTATAGAAAGGCACCATGAAGTTAAGAAAAAAGAGAGACATTAATAACTTTTTAACCAGAAAAAAAAAGACATTAATTTGGTTATATGACGAAACTATGCTTGGAAAACGTGACAATGAAATTTATATACAATTTACGACATTTTTTGTCAGAAACATTTATTATATTTGTTTTCTGCAACTTTTATACGCCTCTTCCACTATGTATTTTTAGCATTGTCGGTCAAATTTTCGTACGTTAACGCTAAATGCATATGCATCGAACGAACGTAGATAAAAAAAATTACGGGGAAAAAGAGTGATACTAATTGATAAATTAAACCGGTTTATTGAGTGTTTTATTTTTCTTTTGTGACAGAATGGCATAGGTTTATCGAGTGATTCTTATCATTGGAACCAAAAATGTCAGCATCGCTACCTGTTGCTGACCAGAAACTTTCGGCTCAATATATGTATGACTTTTAATTAATTTTCCTCCACATTGAAACTATAGTAAACAATATGGGCCAATTAAAAATTGTATGTACCATACAAGAGTTTATAATGAATCAATGATGATGATGATGGTGGTGGTTACATGACCAAGGTGATGATGATGACATTAATGAAAAGGAAACAAAAAATCTAAGCGGTGGCTTTATATAGATCACTTACTTGATGTTGTGAAGAATAAGGCAATAGCTAAGCTAAGCTAATCTTTAAGACCTTGTTTTTCAATCCCATTTATATATAAAAAAAATACAACCTTAAACTATTTCCGTTTAGTCTCTCTTCCCGTACCTGACCTCTCATAGCACTCTCAACTCTCACAACATTACCAAAAACATCACAGAAAAAACATCAAAATATTTTTATAAATATTCAATATATTAAAAAATTTAATGGAGGATTCAAAAGTTTACACACAAGATGGTACCGTCGACCTCCAAGGCCGTCCCGTCCTCGCTTCCAAGACTGGCCGTTGGAGAGCTTGCTCTTTCCTCCTCGGTATTTTCGTAATCTCAAGTCATTATATTCATCTAATTATAGCCATTGAACATTATTTACCGGATTAAAGAGCATATATATTGCATCTCTTATATTATCCCTTATCTATTCACAATCTTTATATAGTCTTGTGTGTGTGAGAGAAGGGTATGAAGCGTTTGAGAGGATGGCGTTTTACGGAATAGCGTCGAACTTAGTGAATTATTTGACCACAAGACTTCATGAAGATACGATCTCTTCGGTTAGAAATGTGAACAACTGGTCTGGTGCCGTTTGGATCACTCCTATCGCCGGAGCTTACATCGCCGACTCATATATCGGCCGCTTCTGGACTTTTACTGCCTCCTCCCTTATCTACGTCCTGGTATTTAATTTATACAATCTCTTTTTTTTATTTTGTTAAAATGCGAATTAGATTAACTAAACTAGATGAATCAAAGATCCAATTTAAAGAAACAATTGAACCAAGCAACTAAATTTTTACAATTTAAAACAAAAACTAAAGTTAGATATGCATTTTTACAGTTTCTCCTTCTTCTTCATTTTTGCTTATGACTAATAAAGTTTTTAATTGTCTAAAATTTCTTACGACCATATAGTGATGTGTTCTTTTTTTTTCTACTCACCAGGTTTTTAATTTTATATTCTTATAACAAGGGTATGTTATGATTTTTTTCATACCAATTCTTTATATTTATTTTTAAAAACTTCGTGTGTCATGATAAAGAAATAGAGATGTGTGTATTTGTCGCGTTTTGGAAGTACGATCAGATAGGGTCCGTGAACATTTATCCCAAGAAGACATTGCCACAAAAAATATAACTTGAATTTTTCGCAGGATATATAAGGAGAATAGTGTGATCTGTTAAAGTGGACATATATTATAATTATAATATTATTATTATCAAAAATTTCCACGTATAAAGGAAAAACATATTTAGAAGAAAATACAAGAAATTTTTTCCTCTTTTTGCATGAAAAATAATGTGTATTTTAAAAATAAACGAGGCAAAGGTTTTGTTTTTCTTCTCAAGAATTATATAGCAAGTGGATTTTTACGTCATCACCTTGAGATCTTATAAGTTGTTTCTTACAAAACTAGGAAACTTCGATAATCATTTAGCACTGATAAAATTTAGACAACGTGTCAGAATTAAAACCACCAGTTAACGAAAGCTAACTCTATTTTTATTTTATTTGAGATTTGGTTTATGTTTGATCGTTTAGACATTGGATACGTAGCACACGTTGTTTTCCACACATATTCAAGAGGGCCCACGATCTCCACTTCACTTAAATCTTATTGGTTTAGCATTGACCAAAAATACATATCTTATCAGTATCTACAAAGAAAAGAAAACAATCAAACTCAATCAAGAAATGACTTTTGTTGAATCGCATCTTCGTATGACATTAAAAAATCAATAACAAGTCAAAAGTTTACCCAAGTCAAATGATGAACATTATAACTTTAAAATGCACGTACTTGCAAGGATTTCTTACTGTTTCAAAAGCCAAACATATTATATTTAAAAATGCACATATATTAAGTTTTAGCTTATTTTATCAGAAACTGTATACATTATAAACACAAAAACCCAAATCTTATAATTAATTACATTTACAATGAAATTTGACGTAGAAACACCGGAGATGATTCTTTATTAAAAAAACATAAAAAAAACTGGTTCAAGATTTCATGAAATGTCGGCCGGTATAATATAAGATTCTTTTTACTGTTTGCAGGGGATGATTCTTTTAACAATGGCGGTGACGGTGAAATCCCTAAGACCTACATGTGAAAACGGGATATGCAAGAAAGCAACCTCCTTACAAATAACCTTTTTCTACATATCCCTCTATACTATAGCCATTGGAGCCGGTGGAACCAAACCAAACATTTCCACATTTGGAGCAGACCAATTCGACAATTATAACATTGTAGAGAAAAAACAAAAGGTTTCATTCTTCAATTGGTGGATGTTCAGCTCCTTCTTGGGCGCGTTGTTCGCGACAGTAGGACTAGTCTACATCCAAGAGAATCTCGGATGGGGTTTAGGTTATGGCATTCCAACCGTAGGACTCTTGGTTTCTCTCGTTGTGTTCTATATTGGAACACCATTCTATAGACATAAGGCTATCAAATCAGACAATTTGGCTCAAGATTTGGTTCAAGTTCCTATCGTGGCATTCAAAAACCGAAAACTTCATTGTCCTGATGATGTTTTGGAGCTTTATGAGCTTGACTCCCATTACTACAAAAGTACTGGTAACCATCAAATTCATCACACTCCCATCTTCAGGTCAGCATTGCCTACACTCTCATCTATGAATTCATATCTTTAAATAGTTTTTTTTTATATATATAATAGTTTTCTAATCGCTGATTCTAGGTAAACGCATCATCTTTTTTTGTTCTTGCCATTAAGAAAGAAAACAAAAAAGCATGATTGTAGTTTGATTCTTTGTCAGAGAATTGTAAATTTTCAATATAGGACCATTTGATAAAAGGTTATACTAAAATGATGCCTTTGTCTCTGGTGCATTATGACGTGGAATATAAACAATGTTTTTTTTATAAAGAAAAATATACAATGTTTATTTTCGTTTTTATTAACATATATCAAATCTAGTGTACCTGATCTGTAGAATCTTTTATTGGATGGTCCCCAATTCTCACCTTCTCCACGTTAATGTGTTCTCCAATATTGTCCCACTACAGTTTCGTGCCGGAATCAATCACGTTGCAAAAACTAAGTATAGATCATTTAAAATCTCACAAAATATTGATACATATATTTATGTGCGTAGCTTTACTTGTTATATATATATGATTGTAAAGTATCAGACATTGTTTGGGAACTGATAAGACATTCCTTTTTGGAGGCACTTTTTAATTGCTAAAAGAAGTCTATTGCATAGCATCTACATCTATAAATGTTCACCTTTTGGACCGACGTTTATTTTTAGGCATTTCCTGATTAGCACTACAAATCATTGACAAGACAAGACACAATGATATTTTGAATGATAATGTATATATTTGAATAAATTAATCATTTGGATTGTGCAATTCAGGTTCTTGGATAAAGCGGCCATTAAGACAAGTTCAAGAATATTACCATGTACGGTGACAAAAGTGGAAGTGGCAAAGCGTGTGCTAGGACTTATTTTAATATGGCTTGTCACTTTAATCCCAAGCACCTTGTGGGCACAAGTCAACACTCTCTTCGTCAAACAAGGGACCACGCTTGACCGAAAACTCGGATCTAGCTTCCAGATCCCTGCGGCTTCATTAGGAACCTTTGTTACAATCTCGATGCTTCTCTCTGTGCCCATGTATGATCGATACTTTGTTCCCTTCATGCGCAAGAAAACCGGAAACCCTAGAGGAATCACACTACTCCAAAGGCTAGGGATAGGGTTTGTGATACAAATTGTTGCAATCGCGGTCGCTTCGGCTGTGGAGGTAAGGAGGATGCGCGTGATAAGGGAATTACACATAACTAGCCCGAAACAAGTTGTGCCTATGAGCATTTTCTGGTTGCTCCCTCAGTACTCTCTTTTAGGCATTGGGGATGTGTTCAACGCTATTGGTTTGCTTGAGTTTTTCTATGATCAGTCACCCGAGGAGATGCAGAGCCTTGGAACGACATTTTTCACGAGTGGCATCGGTC
Organism: Cardamine occulta; assembly: GCA_028015245.1. Lineage (NCBI taxonomy): Eukaryota > Viridiplantae > Streptophyta > Magnoliopsida > Brassicales > Brassicaceae > Cardamine > Cardamine occulta. The sequence goes on from CM051374.1 coordinate 21,068,604, forward strand.
TTGGGAACTTCTTGAACAGCTTCTTGGTGACAGTGATTGATAAGATCACAAGTAAAGGTGGAGGCAAGAGTTGGATTGGGGATAATTTGAATGATTCTAGGCTTGATTACTATTATGGGTTTCTTATGGTGATTTCCATCGTGAACATGGGATTGTTCTTGTGGGCAGCCAGCAAGTATGTTTACAAGAGTGATGAGACCAAAGAATTTAGTGGAGGATGTGTTCAAATGGAGGCCAAAGCCATAGACACATCTCCTCTTAGTATCTAATCATAACAATGAGAAAAGTTGTGATATTCTAATTAACATGATGTTAATCAAAGCGTCTATTCTTATCAAACAATTAAAACTCGGAAGAACCAAGTTGTTGCTCAATTTCAATGGTTTTTGTTCGACTTGTTAGACACAGAGATCGATTCCCATTGGTCGTATACACTTGAACATTGGAAAATCAAATGATGCTGCTCTTTTCCTCAGCCTTTAATTAGACCAAGGATATAATTAAATTTATCAAGCAAGTTAATTAACTTTGAATCTCTTAACTATTAAATATGGTTGAAGCTTACATTTTCTCTATCAATATGAAAATCCCCACGATTTGAATAGTACCAAGTGGAAGATGTCAAAAAAAAAAAAAATAGAGCACCAAGTGGAATAGGATTTTCCCTTATTAGGACAAGAGAAAATTAAGCGCCATAGTATGAAGCAACCGTGACATTGGACCAAAACCAAAAACATCACATCTCCTGTAAGAGCATCCCCGCTAAAAGGTCAGAGAGTTTCTCAGTATTTACAACAACAACAAAAAAAATGCCATTTATTAAAATATGATTGGCTTAATTATTTTTTAATAATTAACTAACTAAAACATATTATAAGTATTAATTTAATAATAGTGGGGTACTGAAAAATAGTTTCTCACTCGATATGTAGACGCTCTAAGGATTTTATGTTTGACCGTCGATAAGCCATACAAATCCAACCACAAAAGCTCTAGTCAATGGTCTTCAAACTACAATTTAGGTTTAAGGGATTGATTTTTTGAATCTGACTTTTGAGTCCGACCTTTAAGCTTACAGAGTTATTATAACTTTCATGTTTAATCAACCTGTTTGAAAATATTTCCAAAATCAGTTTATGTGCTGCAAACTTACAATTAGGGAGGAAATGGTTACAATGAGTATATATTTCTCTTTCAATTTCGCAAGAAGTATTGACATTTTGTACGTAATTGTTTTTAAAAATGAAAATTTAATATACCCTAAAAAAAAGTTGATTCTTATTTTATTTTATATATTTAAAATAATTATGAGATTTTTTTCAAAATCTAAATTGAAATTATAAAACAGCATTTTTTTTTAAAAAAAAGAGAGGAATTATCCTAAGACATGTTTTTTTTTTGCGAAACGACAAGAGTAAAAAAATGTATACCCCAAAGATAGTTGATAAAAAAAACTAAATATTTATGCTACTTCTATATAGATCTAATTTATTTTTGATTGAATATTTTCCCGAATTAATGTTTTTGCCATTTTAAAGCAAAACACAACCCACCGAACACTGTTTGTATGAATCTGGTCAGCAATAAGATGGATTGAAAAATAATTAATTCAATACGCTAAGGAACCTCCGGAAATAAAATTAAATAAGACGAAACTAAATGAATTAATGGTAATATACAGCTGACACTTCACTTCATCCAACCAATAAACACTACATATATATACACGTATGTACAGATCCAAAGAATTTGGTGCAAGTAGCTTTTTAAAAGAGTTAAGACATATGTTGCTTGGATTCTAGAATAACCAAAAAAAAAAAAGGAACTTAAGTTTAGTATCTATGACTCATTAATTTAATTGAGCTACCCCAAATTTAAATGCATCATACATGAGTCTACCAAGATTTTTGCGATGATATCTCGATTTAACTTATCTTCTATATATATATTATAAAAAAAAACTATACTTCCCTTTATCAAAAAAGGAAAAATTACATTCTAACATCATATAATCATTTAAATAGTACTTACCAACTAAATAATATTAATATACAATCGATCGATCAATGACAGGTCTTTTAAGATCAACCTTACTCACTTATATTAATTTAATTTAATTAATTACCGGATCACAAATTATCGAAAAATAAATTATATGTATTTGTGTGTGTTTATAAAATGATACAAATAAATTTAACCGAAGTAGGAGTTGTTCTCACTTTCAATGTCGCCGTATTCTAAGGCCCTTGTGGTTGGTTGAGAGAAAACACAAGAAGATGAAGGAGGAGGAGTAGGATGAGCCGCCGTAGGTTGTGGTGGAGTTGACGGTGTTTGTGGTTGTGGTGTAATGACGAAGACGCCACCGGAGTTATGAAATCCGGCGACTTGGGAGTTGGAAGGTACGATCAAAGTAGCGACAGCTTCTCGTTGCTTGTACTTGAGAATCTCGGATCGTACGGCCGTGAGCTCAGCTTGTAAAGCTTGGACTTGTTGTTGTAGAGCTGAGATTGCTCCCATACATCCATACACAGGATCTCTTAGCCTCACGTTTGCTTCATACACTAGGCTATTCGCCGCTTCTGCTCTTTGGCCTTCCGGTACTTCCTGAATAGTTTGGAATTTTTCACATTATCACAAGTTTTTCAAAAGCATTATTTTATATATCTCTTAATTTATAACGAAATGCAAATTAATCTCTCCAACTTCTAAATACCATCTTCTTCTTTTCTTTGATACATAATAATATCTAAATTTTCGTAGTAGAGAAAGATATACAGTGTAGTACTAAGAATTCATCTCTCGTCAAAGAGAGTGATAACCACTAAATTTAACATCAAGCGGTTGTTATATATTGCATATCTTAAATAAGGGTTCCAAGTGTATATAATGCATGCATGTTCTAATTAAGACTATATATGTGTTTTAATTTGAAATGTTTATTACCATAAGCATCTTGGAGACGTTGCTAGCTCCAAAGACTTTGTGGACGGATGCGAACTTATGAGGCTCGTGTGGTGAGAAATACGGCGAAAAGGGACATTCTTGAGCGCATCTACGACGCAAAAGCTTGCAGGCAGCACAAGGAGTAATGGTGTTGAGGGTTCCGGGAGGACCCGACATTGGTCTTCTAATTCCTGTCATCTGATGAGGCCAAGCATCTGCTTCTCTTTTGATCTTCTTCCCTATCTCTTCAAATCTTTCCCTAGATACAAGGAACCAAAGAAGAGATTTAGTTTCTTTTTCATTATAATAGCATGAATATGACTAAAAGGTAGAAATCAACCATATCCACTATTTGATACTCTCTCTGTTTCTAATTAATCATATTTCTAGGATTTTTACAGATATTAAGAAATTACATTAAAATTTGATTATAAATGCATCATTTTTAGTGATTAACAACTTTCAATAATTATAAACCAATAGTATTTAATTTTTTTTTTTGAAATTTACAATTTATCATCAATAACTAATTAAACATGCATAGAAAACCTAAAAACATGATTTTTTGATTTTCCTAGAAATATGATCAATAAGAAACGAAGGGAGTAGTGAATAAAAATCTAAATGATTGTAAAGAGAAAAAAAAAGGTGTTCACTAATGAGATGTTCACTTTTTACCTTTCTCTTGACATTCAGGCATGCTCTCAGCGGATCCAAACATAAAAGAAAAGAGAGAAAGGGAGAAAGAAACAAACAGAGAAATATTAAAGTCAAGTGACTCTTAAAGAGGGTGTGAAGGAAGATAGCTAAGGAACGCTTTAAAGGCAAGTAAAATACCAAATGTAAGATTTAGTGATCACGATGTATAAACATATGTATCGTATGAGTGAGTGTATATATGTGTATTCATTAAATTATTTATATAGAACTTTCTTATATGGAGATGAAAAGGAGTTTGGTAGCTCAAGAAGCAGACAAGTCTCTCTTTTCACATGAAAAAACAACGGAAGAATATATATATAGTTAGTAAAGCTGTATTTACTGCTTAAGCACGTGAGCCGTGAGGGTTTTTAATTTTAATTTTTGACTTTGCGAGTCTGATCACACATAAATATACTTGTATACATATTATATAGTCGTACTCGGGGGGGGGGGGGGGGGCAGACCCACACTATTAAAAATATAGGTAAATGAATTTACCTATAAGAATATAGATAAATGAATTTATACATAAGACAATCAAAGGAAATTGGTAATTTGGTTAAGTCTGCACCCATTCTTTTATGGAGATTGGGCGTTTGAATCCCCATGAAACACATGTGCACACATATTAATTTTTTACTGGATCCGCCCCTCGTCGTACTCGTTCATCGGTCAGGCAACAATAGATGGATTTCGTGCTTAATGCCAACTTTTAATGTTGTTGTTTTCCCATGGCCGCATGTGGACTTTTGCTTCACATTTATAGCTAGCAACACCCCTGTTTTACTTTCTTTAGGAATTAAATATCAGCTTTATATGATTCCACTATTGTTTTAAGAATACTATTATATTTACACCGCTGCACGCGAATGGACTACCAAGCAGTTAAATTGAACGACACTACGATAGCTATTAGCTACGTTTTGACCCCCAAAAAAAAACTATTAGCTAAGTTTTTTTTTTTATCAAAACTTATAAATTTATTAGAACGAAATCTAATCCGAGCTAAGTAGTTTCAAAGGTTTATAATAGTAAAAAGTTGGTGAAGAATTTAGAAAAGATATATAGTTAGATATACTTCTCTCAAAGAAGAGTGAGTGAGAATGATAGTTTGATGATATTGCCATGTTAGCTCTTTGTCAAAATCAAGAAACCTTAACATATATTTGGTTTTTAATTTTTTTTAGTATACATGGGTTGTTGTTTTACAAATGAGTTACACGTAATCATACTTAATTTTTACTTCCGAATTTAATTTCTGAAATGATTTCATTTAGTTATAAATGTTAACAAAAATATTTCATACTTTATTATACTCCATTTGTTTCACTTTATTTGTAGTTTTAGGTTTTTTTTTGTTACAAAATAAATGTTGTTTTAGGTTTCCAATGCAGATTTTAAATAAAATATATTTTATTACCCATATTATTTTAATGTGATAACCAATGAAAAAACTTGTTTAGTGTATTAATGAAGGGTAAAAAATAAAATTTGAATGTTTTCTTAATTTGTGTGCTAAAACCTAAAACAACAAATAAAATGAAACAGAGGGAGTACTTAATTATATTTATTCGTATGCATGTACTGGTGAATAGTGTCGCCATAAACATGTAACAATGGTAAATTTATTAATTTTACTGGTAAACAGCTATCCTTTGCAGGCCATGTATATATACTATCTCTAGGCCTCTGTTTGTATACAATACCAATATATTCTTTAAACGTAAACCAAATGTCCTCCTCGTTATATATATCTTACTCAAACCTTGAACCAAGAACACACAAACTATCAAGGGCAGTGTTATAATATCAGAGTGGGTGGTGAAAAAGAGGGTGATATTGTTGTAATTATGTTATACATAAGAATAATAAGTATTCAATTATCTTCAGTTTCAATTCAAAATAGAATAGAAAGAAGTATATTGCTTAGACTCTAAGAAAGCTTTGCACTAGTATACATTCTTGTTTGACCCGTATTTGAAGCCTAAATCGTCGCCTCGTTGTTCTATCCTCTTCTTTGTTGATTTCTTATATATGGTGTCGAGTTTTAGAGTTAGCAGAGAATATTATTTAATGAAAAATAAAACAATTACGATTTGACGGTCCACTTTCTAAACTGAAATTCGATTTTTTGTTGTCTTTCACAAAACCTTTTGAATTGACACGCGCACGGGGCACCGTCCATTGGAACTTTTTTGATGGGCCATTATTTCGTAGACCTCGCCTCACAAATACAGTATAAGTGTTTTAGACTTTAGTAGGTTGACTGAATTAGGGATTAAAGGTATTAAAACATATAACATTTAGCCAAAAATGTTCAAGTGGATTAAGGATTCACCGTATATATATTGAAACCGAACCAAAACGTTCAAAATATATTCGGTTTTATAGATTTCGAGAACTAATGTGATTTTAGTCTACAATTAACCCGATTAATAATGAAAAAAAAAACTGGATTTTGTGGAGTGATCTTTTGTGTCATAGAGTCTTTTGAAAATTGTAGATTCAATTGTAACCCGTTTCATTATAATAGACAAGTTTTATGTAAAAGTTCAAACTAAAAAACAACATGCAAGCCTACTTCTACCACATTTTTTGTTTTTGTTTCTTACTACTTTTTCTGCCACGTTTTTGTTTGCTAACAACTCTCCTGCCCCTTCAATGAATGATGAATGTTTTGGGTGTTCATGATATTTGTGCAGGTAGGACAACTCTCTTGACGAATTAGATCCATCAAAACTTTTACCACGTGTGGGCATAGATTTTGACAGCCTTTGGTCAAGAATTAAATTCTAACTACAATTGTTCTTCTCGTTAAAATTTACTTCACTGTTTCCTTCTAGTGAATTCGTTATTTCAAAGATCCTTCTGCCAAACAGTTTCGTACATTCGAATCTTCTTACCCTTTTGTGGTAAAGGTCAAGCCTTGGCTCGTGACCTTGCGAACCTCTTTTTTTTTTTTTTTTTACAAAAACTACATGAAGATTTGGGGTATCAAATATTTAAAATTTTAACACCCAAAAAGTTGCATATTCTAAGGAAAATCTTCTTTTTATGAAAAATAAATAATACTTTTTACAGTTATTAAATGTCCTACCTGCACAAATATCATGAACACCCAAAACAGCTAGCTACCCGTCTGTTAAAGTATTCCTTAGTTTCCTTTTTATTTAATGACTTTTGGTTTATTATTTTGATTTTCTGAAGAAATTTGCAGTTGAGCACCTAAGCTTATTATTTAGTATTTACTCTCACTTGTGATTTAAACGGAGAGACTGAATACGTTTTTTTTTTTCCAGTCCAAATTTATTTCAGAATGTGAAATATACACGGAGAAACGAGACAATAAATTATCAATAGAGCTCCCATAAATGCTGTCACATGGTCAGTTAAATAACCCACATTTTTTCGTGTCATTAGTAGATCTTAGATAAATTTTGTCGTTGACTAATCAAAAGTTAATGTCTTAACTTATAAATTCGAAACAAATATGTTCAATATACATCAATTGCATTAAAGCGTACCAAAATATCCATTCAAACTTAAGAAATTAGAAACAATAAAGTTCACAAAATCACAATAGCTAGCGAGCAAACCGAAACTGTTTTTCAACATTGAACACAATTAAACGCTAATATATGTGTTCAACGAGGCAAAAGCCAAAACATTTTTTTGAAAAAGGGACCTTAACCACAAGATCCTATTTTCATAACAACAGTCGAAATAAGAACAACATGGAAACACCCATTAAATCAATCTAAGATCTTTACGACTAGATCCATGGCTAAGAACAGAACACAAAGCTCTCTTCATACTTCCCATTGATGAACTAAACCCTCTTTTATAACACAACGTCGACGTCGGCGACGACGACGACCCAATCTCTCCCTCGTCGTCGTCCTTAACATACGATCTCGAACAAGAGAGGTAACATTTTTTCACACGATGCTCTGTTTTAGACGGAGACGAAGAAGAATACGAAGAGGAAGAAGATGAAGACGTAGACGACCAAGAAAACGAAGGACGTGATGACACGTGATGCTTCCCGTTAAACAGAGTCTTCACTAATCGAGTTTGTTTCGTTCTTGCTTTACTCTGTTTGTTCCCGGAGGAAGAAGAAGATGAGTAATACGAAGGAGGAGGCGTTAATGGAGGAAGACGAAACGATTCAGAGAAAAGAGAGTGTTTAGGTGTCCCTGGCTGTGTCTCCCATAAAAACGGCACGGAAGCTCCGCCGTAGTAATAGATTCTCGACGATGCATTGACCTGTGAGCTCTCTTTTACGATTAACTTAGAGGATTTGACTCCATTTGTGACGTCTTCTGATCTCTCTGACATTGTCATTACCAAAACTTGCAACTCTCTGAAAATGGTCTTGAGTCAGGTTTTATCAGAAGATGGAAAAAAGAAAAAGAAAAAGCGAGATCCGAAGACGACGAAGCTTCTTCAGATATGAAAAAAGAGAGACAAAGGCGCATCCATTTTTGGAAAAAATGATGCTTTGTTAGTGTAAGAGAAGTTTGCGGAAGAATTAAAGGATCTCTTTTTTTGCATGGAGTGTATAAGCACATGTCATGTGCTTCCCTTACCCTATTATTTATTTTTTGTGTTGTCTGTATTATTTTTTTGGATTTTTCTATAGTTAAATTTCACATGGATGACCATATGACATATATATATAATATACTCGAAAATAATTGAAGAGGGCGATAAATGGTTAGATAATTAATAAATGAGTGGGGGCGATTTAGTGTTCAAATGTGTATGCGACTTTAATGTTATTACTATTTACACCAATTGTGATTTCAGAAATACAAGTTAATAAAAAATTACTCCTAAATCCTAATGACGTAGGATCTTAACTTCTTTCTAGTTTCTACTATTGATTGAACCTAGAAATCAAGTGAACTCTTGTGGTAGCTACAATATCCTCTAAAAAAAAAAAACCGGTTGTTGTTATTAATTTCGTTGAAGATGATATATAAACGTGTACGATACAAAAGAGGAGGTGGGGAGGTGGCTGAGTATGAACCGTTGGATGTACAGTTGAGCCGTATTTAATAAATAGGAGATGTGTTCGTGGTCCATTGTCCGTACTGAGATTTTTATTTATTTTGATAGAGAAATGAAGATAAAGTTAGTTAGAAAAATATAAGGCTAAGAGGACCTCCAATGGAGAATTCTTAAGAAGTTCTAAAAAGAGTTTTTTAGGTATTTAAACCATTAAAATTAAATCAAAACTCACAAATAAACTAAGTATTGGTTTTTAATTAAGAGTTTTAAGAAATGTTAAAAACTCTTTGCGTGTTAGTTTGTGATCGGATGAGAGAAAAAAAAAAATCAAATCGTGTCATTTGTTTTCTTTGTCTTTCTCATTTTTTTGTTTCATTCATCTCTTTCAATTTCTAATAAAGACAAAATCCGTTCAATTGAAAGATTATATGAGTGGAAAATTCATTTTTGGGTTAGGGTTATTTGATTTCGTCCCAATTGAGAATCAATGTTTCAAAAATTAGGGTTTTTTTATTTGGAAGTTGATGTTACGAAAATTTGGGTCTTTCAATTGGGAATTGATGCTAACAAAATTAGGGTTTAGGGTTAGCTGATTGAGAATTGTTTCCATCCGTTTGATGCGTTGAATACTTTGTTTATGATGATTTGTTTCTTTGTTTTTGGTTGATTTTGATCGGTTTATACGTTTGTGTTCATGTTAATTGGTTCGGTTCGAACCATATGCTAAAGATATTGAAATGGATACTGTAGTAAGAGCTCATACAAGGTAATTCATCTTCCTTTCTCATTGTTAATCGAAAAACCTTTGAAATTTGTTAGTTTGATTTAGATTAGGTGAATAGATTTTATATGAATTTTGTCTTAGGAAATGGTTTGAATTATGTCTGAATATTCGTTTGTGCCTCATACTTTAAGACATAGATTATGTGAAGATATTGAAATGATTTGATTTGATTGTCTACATCATACTTAAACACGAAACACACTTAAACCTCAAAGCTTGACAGTTGTCATTGATTGCTTGTTAATGTTTATACTCAATGCTTGGTAGTTGTCTAGTTAATGTTTATTGTTTACTTACTGTTTATACTCAATGCTTGGTAGTTACTTGTTATGTCACACTTAACACGAAACACACTTATTAAACCTAAACCAACCCTTGCTTTTGCTTCTATTCCTCTACTTTGCTCTTCCTTCTATTCCTCCTTTAAGACTAGAGACCTAAACCCTTGCTTTTGCTCTTCCTTCTCCTTTAAACACCTAACCAGAAAATTGACTATGGATTCTATGAATCCTTATAGTCATGGTTCAGGTTTTATGGATCTCTTAACCAGTCAACAAGAAAACCACAATCTTGAAACCAATCCGTTTGATGAAGATGAAAGTATCTTTAGTACCTAATGTACCGATGAGTGAAGCCTAGATGAAGACAAACCTAAGAAGCGTAGAGAAAGAAGGAAATGGTCACACATAGAAGACGTGGTGCTCATCAGTGCTTGGCTCAACACAAGTAAGGATGTTGTGATTGCGAATGAGCAAAAAGACAATGCATTTTGGTCACACATTGCAGCTTATTATGCTGCAAGTCCTAAGCTAGCTGGTGTGGAAAAGAGAGAGCCCACTCACTGTAAGCAAATGTGGCAGATGATCAACGACCAAATATGCAAGTTTGTAGGAAGCTATGAGGCTGCAGCAAAACAGAAATCAAGTGGCCAGAATGATGATGATGTCATGAAGTTGGCTTACCAGATCTTCTTCAATGATTACAAGATGAAGTTCACCTTTGAGCGTGCGTGGAGGGAGCTTTGCCATAGCTAGAAATTGTGTGGATATTCTTCTACTAAAGATAAGTATCAAAGAGAAGAAAGTGTGATGACCAGTCTGCACAGTCATCAAGCTATGTGCCAGTTGAAGAAGATCAAGCTCGTCCTCCTCGTGTTAAGGTATCAAAAGCTAAAGCTAAAAAGTCAGTGAGCAATACAACAACTATGGAAGAAAAAGGCAAGACTCTGTTGGAGTTTAAAAGCATGTGGAAGTTAAAGCAGAAGAATTTAGAAATGAAAAAGAGGCTTTCGAAGAACAAGTTGTTGGACAGTCTCCTTGCAAAAACAGAGACACTTTCTGAAATGGAAATGGCTTTCAAGAACAAACTAATCATGTTGTCACATCCTCTGCAGTTTGAGGTTTATGGCTCTGACTTATTGCAGGAGTTGTTACATCCTCTGCAGTTTATCTTTTCCTTATGTTCATGTCAATCTCCTTGGCTGTGGAAGCTCTTTATGCATTTATAGAAGATGAAACATCAGAGCACAAGTAAGTATGGCTCTGACTTGTATGAATTGAGGTTTATGGCTCTGACTTGTATGAATTGGTGCTTGGTTAAGATATAATCAGTACGAGATTAGATGATTAGATGAAACAACAGAGATGTTAGTTGGGCTTTTGGTGACTTTAAAATACAACGAACTTGGTTATTTAGAATTCGGCTACTTGGATAGAGTTATAGAATTACAGAACAATGTATGTGTTAAGAACTTAACTATTTCTTTTGTTGTTGCGGATAAATAGAACATGTATGAATTGGTTTCAGAACAATGTATGTGTTACATAACTATGTATGAATTCAGCAACTTGATTTTTTCTCGCCAACTTTGCAGGTTTCAGTGCAGGTTTTTAGTTTGGCACTTGTATGAATTAGTGTTTATTTCACTCTAGGTTTGATATTGGCATCTTGGCTCTTCAAAACTTTTTAATATTAGCATAGAACACCACTTGAAATATTTTCTTGTTGAGCAAGTTATAGACACCAAATTTTTTTTTTTTAAATCCCAAGTGAAGTTCTACCATTGGACAAAAAATTTATAAAGTTTAACTAAAATTTTTAACTTTCACATTTGCAATATTTATATTACAAATAATGGTAAAAATTCTGTGAAGAGTTCTTACCATTGGAGATGGTGTAAGCTCTTTTTATTTATTTGATACATCCACCTATATTCCTTTATTTGTTGTGTATAGGAATTTTATTATAAACGACGGTCTACACAATTGTTTATGCCAGTTAAAATAGAAAAGGGACGAATGGTTAGGCAGTTCTATACATTTTTACTAATAGGTTTTGATATTTTTATAAACGGCTAGACTAAAAAGAACAGTCACTTAGATTGTGAGGCTATATACTCTAAACGGCTGATTATGTATTCTAGTCTCTAGATTGTCAAAACCAGAGATTAAACGGTTGAACCGCATTTAGTGTTGTAATCAATTACTATAAATTTGCCGCGCCTCAACCAGAGACGTTATTGATGCTCGTCCGGTTTGATTATTCTGTCAATAAATCTAGTAAATTGTATCAAACATTTATTATAGTTTAGTTAGTTTGATATAGCCATTAGCTATTTTTTTGGGGGTTAATGCCAGTATAGTTGGCACATGTCACATCTTAATTCATTATCGTTGAAGAGAATTTTAAATGTTTGAACATTAATTACAAATTAATTATGTTAAACTAAAATTTGTTAACCCCACTGATAATCAATTATCTATAAATAAAAGTTCAGAACCTAGGCAATTTGTAATGAGTTCGTTCCGACTTGATTGCAGCCATTAATCATGGTTGATGAAAGGTAAACTTTCACTTTGATATCGAATCAGACAAAATATAATAATAGATGCAATGTTCCACCTATTTACGGAAGTGACTCCATAAAAACAAGAAAAGAAATCATAACATGGAGAATAATATTATGGTGGTAGTGATAATCATGCGTACCAAAAATCAACCTAACAATTATTCCACTCATTTGCTAGAGAATGTCCTTTAAAAATATATATAAATTTCGTTATGTAATATTTATTTCTTCTAACTTTTTTTACCAAAAAAATGAAAACAACACCATGATGTTAACAAAAAATAAGATCTAAAACTTATTTATACTTTCATGATAAGAAAAGACATGAACTGAAGATCATTGAAAATCGAATATTTCTTTTACAATTCGTGAAGATTAATATATGGGCTTGTGGCCCATAACATCATATCAAAAAGGAAAACATCGTAAAAATAAAAGATCCGTCGGCAGCGGAAACGTCGTCGTTTGATTGATTGGACCCTTCATAAAAGCCACACACAGTGGAAACTGCAATTCCCAATATCATCCATTAACTCCGCAATCAACGGCCCAAATTGAGTAATCAGTCAACCATCCCATACAACCGTTCTCACGTGAACTTTTTCTAAAATCTAAACACCAACCAATTATAATTCGCCACGTTATCATCCCGTTAGATCTCAGTCTCTTTCTTCTCACTCTCCGAGTGGTGTTGGTGTGACTCTGTAACGAGAAAGCACAATCATAACGATTTGTTCTTTAAAAAGCTCTTTTGCTTTTACCTCTCCCTTTTCCTTTTTCCTCTTTTTTATTTCTTTTGGTTTTGCTCTGTTTCTATTAATTATGGTTAGTGAAAAGATCTTCTCTTTAAATCCTTTACCTTTGATTTCGACAACAATCCATAGTCTCTCGGTTCTTTGTGGTGGCGATGGCAGAAGAGCATCAGAATCATCCTGTGGCGGAAGGGATCCATGAGGTGATGATCCAACCTGGTTCTGAGAATTTCGGGTTCTGTGTTGATCCAGTGGGTCTTACTAATGTACATGGAATTAGGAGAGTGGGTTTGAGAGCTGAAATCGATACTTCTCCACCGTTTGGGTCGGTTCAAGAGGCGGTGACGCGATTCGGTGGTCGTGGTTCTTGGGTTCCTTTCAAGCTTGAAGACAGTTACGTAAGTTTTGTTCTTTCTCTGTTTCTTCTAATAGCTGATCTCCAATGTCGGATCAGTTCAATACAAACACGTTGATATGCATTATGTAATAACAGTTGTGATCATTATTCAAATTGAGTTTCATAATTAAGGTTCTAGAGGTTTTAGTAACATATAGATATGATTTTCATATTTGTTGGTTATTGTCATTTGTTCAGAATGGTGTAGAAGAATTTGACATAAAGAGAATGGAAGAGCATGCAGCTGAGCTTGAGAAGGATCTGATAGTGAAAGAGCTTGAAACTCTGGATGTTCTAGAAGCACTTGGATCGACGAAAAGGATCGTTGAAGATTTGAAGAGGCAGCTTCAGCAAGAAGCACTTAGATGCACTGAACATCTCAGTTCAGACATCAAAGAGATGAATGATGAGCATTGCCATCACAATCCCATGTCATCTCCTGATCTGATCTTAATGGAATTGAAGCAAGCCAAGATGAATCTTGGTAAAACTATGGATGATCTTGTGGTGATCCAATCCTCTGTTGAATCTTTGAATAAGAAAATGAAAGAAGAGAAAGCTTTCCTTGAGAAGACACGGGCGAAGCTAACGTATGGGTTTGGAGGAGGACCGTTATCTCTAGCCGAGGAGCTGAGCTGGATTAAGGTGAAACCACAGGTTCTAGATGAACAGGTTAAGATGGTTGCTGAAACTGATTTAAACCAGCAGAACAAGAACTGTCTGAGAACTGCAGAGATGAGATTGGTTGCTGCTAGAAAAATGGAAGAAGCTGCAAGAGCAGCGGAAGCACTTGCGATTGCTGAAATAGCAATGTTATCATCCAACGGTGAAAGCCAGGAGGATGATTCGGAATTTAGCTTTCCAGAGCCTCCAACATCTCCAGTAACACCGAGAGGATTAAGGAATGATAATGACTTCTCCGCGGATAATAGCTCAAGAAGAGGGATTTTGAAGAAGCTTGAGGAAGCTACTGAAGGAGTTAAACAAAGTAAACAAGCTTTGGAAGCTGCTTTAAACCGAGTAGAGATTGCTAGTGTGAAGCAACTTGCAGCTGAAAATGCTTTCCGTGGATGGACAAAAGACTTATCGAAAGGCGATAACTTTACACCTTTAAATCATCATACACGACGCTCTTTTTTCAGCCATTTGAACAAGCATCATGAGCCACTTGACAATCTCCCGAAGCCAGTGTTAAAGTCTAATGTCTCAATGCGTGATGTTCTAAAGCGTAAGCAAGTTTCAAAGGAAGATATTGTTGTTCCTCAGCGGCAGAGCCTTGAAGGGCAAATTCCGAGGCGGAATGCGAATTTGAGCCAAATGTTGAAGGAATTGAAGCAAGATGTAAAGTTTTCGGCACGGGCCGAGAAAGAGGTACATGAAGAGAAACAGTTTGTCACACAGAGGAGAAAGTTTGGATTCATTCACATTACGCTTCCATTGCAGAAGCAGAGTAAGAAAAAATCCAGCCTTTAAAACAAACACCTTCCACTATCACTATTTTAGTCCTTATTGTTTCTTTGTAATTGGTTTTCATTTGGTTTGGTCATTGGTGTGAGGGCTTTTCCTGTCTTTCTTAATATTTGTTTTCCAAAAAAATAAATATACAATTACACTAGTCTCTAAATAAAACACAATGCTTTTGAATAAAATCAAATCTTCATAGGATATGCCACATCTGAGTGTTACAGGCTTCTTTACAACAGAGCTAAGACAAAGTTTAAACATTAAGGACAACGAGACAGACGATCCAGTTCAGTAATGAGAGATCTGTATGCTGTACACTTAATGAAATGAACATGGTGTGCATCAGAATCCAATATAATGTGAAGAACGTTGTGAAAATTCATCTTCCATTACCATATATGATTCTGTTAGAAATAACATTGAGTTGTTGTCAGAGGATGAAAGAGACTGATGGTGGTGATGAACATCTCACATTAGCACAAGAGTGGAATCTCCAATTCCAGGAGTATCTGGAGAGAATTCAGACAATGTTTGGTGACTGTTTAAGTATCCTACCACTTGTGTCATATCAGGTCTTGAATATGGCATAGTGCTTGTACAGAGTAACCCGAGTTTCAGAACCATTTCGACTTCTCCGGGTATGAATTTACCTCCCAGTTTTGTATCTATGGCATCAACTAGGGAACCATTTCTCCAGCATTCACAAACCCATTTGACCAGATGCCGTTTCTCAACCGGCATCTCCGGATCAAATGGTCTCCTCCCACATGTTACTTCAAGCATGAATGCACCAAATGCATATACATCCGTTCTAGTTGAAGCTCTTATTTGCATTTGCTCGAGTGCCATGTAACCGATGGTTCCGACAGCTGCAGAGACGGTAAATCCATAATCATGAAACCTAGCCATCCTAAAACCTCCTAAAAAACCTTGTAAATTTCCATTTAACAATACATTAGAAGATTTGATATCTTGGTGTAAAACAGCTTGACTGGCTCCTATATGCAAGTAACAGAGGGCAGATGCGATATCTTTCAAAATCGCAAGTCTTTGAGACCACGAAAGAGGCGGCTTATCTTCGTGAAACAAGTACTGATCGACGCTGCCTCCTTCCATGTATTTAGAGACTAGAAATAACTCACCTTTTCTCCTGCAATACCCGAGAAGAGGAACCAAACTCCTGTGCTCTAGACTTCCCATTTTCACAACTTCAGCCACAAACTGTTTCATGCCTTCCTCTGCAACGTGTAATCTATTAACCACTATATCCCCTACAAGAGACATAGTTCCTTTATAGACTTCTCCAAAACGGTCTTTCCGAAAGTGACCATCTTCTTTAAACCCTCTTGCCGCTTTATATAAAGATTCATAGGAATAACGAAATGGACCGTATTCTTTTTCCCATGGCTCTTTAATTTCTGCATATTTCTTTCTTCTGTAAAGATAAAATCCTCCTAGAACCACCATTACAACGAGTGCGAGTGCAACCGGCAGAACAATAAGTAGAGGAGACGTTTTCTTCGGTTCTCTGAGACGGGGAACCGTGGGAAGTTTCGAGATGTCAAGACTCTGTAATGAAACTCTGCTTCTGCTGAAACTCCACCCTAACATGTACTGATAACTAACCAATGATCCTGTTGCTGCAGAAAACCCGACAAACGCTTGTTGATCAGGGAAAATCGCTGTGAGGTTGATGGCTTTTGACAAAAGAGGCTTACTTGGCTTCTCATTTCTTAGAGGTGCTAATGTAACATTGAGTAGAGTATCTTCATAATCAATCCATACCTCTATAGAATCTCCACTCAAGAGTGCTAAGCTTTTGTTCTTCCCTTCTCTGTCGGAATAATACGAAGCAGAAACAGAATCAACGGAACGGAGGCTATTTACGTCTATACCGACATGGTTTTTATTGATGTCGTCAAACTCTGCGCTCTGGACGGTATCGAGCTCAATAGCTAAAAGTTGTGAAGAAGGAGATCCATTAGTAGAGATGTTGAAAAGTCCTAAGTATTGAGCTGGATCTGCTTTTGTGAGATCCATTGAAGATGATTGAACAAAGGCAATCCCATGACCACCATCAACTCCTGGCTTAGGGACAAGAGCGAAAACGAAATGAGTCGAGAAAGAGAGAGATTGAGATGAAGCTGAACCGAAATCGAATGGTCGGTTGAAGAAAGCATGACCCATTTGCTGAGTTGTGGCGTTGGTTGGCTGCAAAAGTCCTTCTGATGATTGGATTCTTGCAGCACCGTCAAGGTGAAAATTAGATTGACCTTGGTTAAATCCATTGTAGACGAAACTGAAGTCTTCTTGACTCGAAAGGCAAATCAGATTAACAAAGAAGATCAAGGAGAGAAGAAGAAGATGCAATCTTTGAGCCATTTGATGGTGAGCACAGAGACAAGCCTCGTTGACTTCACACCCAAGTTTCGACGTTACAGATTTTAGTGTCAACCGACCCACTTAACATATAAAGACTCAACCCCCCCAAAGATAACCAAATCGAACCAAAAAGCTTCATCACCTAATTTGTTTGACCTTCTTTAAAAAAATTGAAATAGAAATCGAACAAAAATGGAAATTAGTGTAACTACAATTAATTTATTATATATTCGATGAATATAATGTCGATTAAATTCATTATTTGATTATATTTTAATTTTTATATTCTATATAACTAAACCAAATCCAAAAGAATTACGTTAAACCAAAACAAATTTCAAAATGAAATGATAAAAAAATCTGAACTCAAACCAACCGGTAAATCAGAATTTTGAATACATTTTGTTTTCTCAAAAGTGAAAACAAATAATACATTCTTATATGACGTGGCAGACATTAAGCTGACTAAGCAACGTTGAATCCACGTCAGCAGATCTCTTATCATCAAACTTTTCTATCTTCGCCGAAGACGTTAACCTCATCTTCTCTGTCTGCGTTGAAAGAGAAGATGCTAAGATCTCAAAACAGAGTATAGAACCACCTCCCTATATAAGTCTTCTTGAGATTTTCTCGGAGATCTGAGAATGTCAATCCTCCAAGTCTCTACTTCCTCTCTTTCTTCTTCTACTCTTCTCTCCTTCTCTCCCAGAATATCTCTCTCGTCTCCAAAGTCTTCCCGGATAATTCGTTGCTCCGTCGAGGGTACTTATTTCTAACCCTCAATTTCGTCGTTTTTATTCATTGCAATGAAAATTTTGGTAAGTTTTCATCTTGGTATTTCTTAAAATAACGAAATTCCCACAAAATATCTCTCTTTTCGCGAATTGGGTATTTCTCATAGTACTTGAATTGATTGGTTTGGGTACTCTATTATGAATTTAGTAGATGGTTCCAATGGTAATCTAAAGATACTTTCATATTCTATCATACCAATAATCTCTCTGGTAGAAATTTAGGATTAGCGAGCTTGTTCTGCAGAAGATGATACAGTGTTGGTCCTTGTTACAATTTTATGATCTTCTCGTGCTTCTTCCAAGTAAAGTATATTGCTTGATTCAAGAATTTGGAAATTTTCAATGGGCTTGTCATTGGTTTCTTCTCAATTCAGTCTGATCATGGAATGTGCAAAAGCTTATGCTTAATGGGATTCAAATTCTTTGTGTAGGAACCACTGTAACCGAGCGAAAAGTCTCGGCAACCACCGAGCCTCTTCTTCTGAGAGCTGTTAAAGGTGAAGTTGTTGATAGACCTCCGGTTTGGCTTATGAGGCAAGCTGGGAGGTACATGAAGGCAAGCTTGTTTCCATTTAATTTTCTTACAAAACTCACAATGTGATTTTGGTATTTCTTTCTGATACATGTGACCTGAGTGTTAAACTAATTTGATGAACAGAGTTATCAAACTCTCTGTGAGAAATATCCTTCTTTCCGAGATCGATCAGAGAATGCGGATCTTGTGGTGGAAATATCTCTTCAGCCATGGAAGGTGTTTAAGCCAGATGGAGTGATTTTATTCTCAGACATTCTCACTCCATTGTCGGGAATGAACATACCTTTCGACATTGTTAAAGGCAAAGGTCCTATCATCTTTAACCCGCCACAATCAGCTGCGGATGTTGATCAAGTTAGAGAATTCATACCAGAGGAATCTGTTCCTTATGTTGGAGAAGCACTCAAAAGATTAAGAAATGAGGTACTATAGTGATTATTGAAAGCAACATTTGCTTATAAAACTGAAGAATATGTTTTGTTTCAGGTGAACAACGAAGCCGCTGTTCTTGGTTTTGTTGGAGCTCCATTTACTCTTTCTTCTTATGTAATTGAAGGTGGCTCATCTAAGAACTTCACACAGATCAAAAGATTAGCGTTTTCTCAACCCAAGGTAGATTAGTAAAAAGCTTAAAGCAATTGTAGAACTTGACAATTTGGTTAATAAATATCTTAAAGATTGGAAAGTTTTTCTTTCTTTTCAGGTTCTACATGCTTTACTCCAGAAGTTTACAACCTCGATGATCACGTACATACGCTATCAAGCGGATAGCGGAGCTCAAGCTGTGCAAATATTTGACTCTTGGGCTACCGAGCTTAGCCCGGTGGATTTTGAGGAGTTTAGCTTACCTTATCTTAAACAGATTGTGGAAGCTGTGAAGCAAACTCACCCGAACCTACCTCTCATACTGTACGCTAGTGGTTCAGGAGGTTTGCTAGAGAGACTGGCTCGGACCGGTGTGGATGTTGTGAGCTTGGACTGGACTGTGGACATGGCTGAAGGAAGAGACCGGCTTGGAAGAAACATAGCGGTTCAAGGAAACGTGGATCCGGGAGTTCTATTCGGATCGAAAGAATTTATCACAAGCCGAATTCATGATACTGTGAAGAAAGCTGGGAGAGATAAACATATTCTGAACTTGGGGCATGGTATTAAAGTTGGAACTCCAGAAGAGAACGTTGCACACTTCTTTGAGGTTGCTCAAGGAATTAGATATTAAGAGAAAAAGAGTGAAGATTATGCTTTGTTTTTCACTTCGGCTTTCATCTTTTCCCATTTGAGATGTGTAATTTTATTTTATATCTTAACTGTATTTTTTTTTGTTTGGAAACTATTTCATATATGTATGTAGGCTTTAGTTTTCTACTTTATGTATTTCAGATTTTCAGAGCTCCTCCAGAAATTTGGTGATTAAAATTGTTACGCATTTGAACAAACAATTGACTCTCGATAATATAAGTTCTCTTCTGAAAACGAATACAGAATTGACACACGACCAACCCCTTAACCAACTTATAAATGTAACAAATTTATATCCAAGCTAAAAAAACAAAAGATAATTTTTTTCTAAAGTACTTAAAATTTCTTTCGATAAAAGGTATTATTTTATCTCTCAATGTTTAAGTAAATATCATTTTTTCAGTATAAAAGAATTTGTTATAATGCAGTTATATTTGGCTTAAGCGTGTGTATGCTTTGTTAATTCCTATTTGGAAAAAGAAATTTATCTTAGCTCCAACCGAAAAAGGAACCTAAAAGAGGAAAATAAAATAATAAAGAAGTATTAAAGTTTTTTTATATAATTTTTTTTGATAAATGTATTACTTTATCTCTCAATTAGTTTAAGTAAAATATATATTTTACTATTATTTAAGGATTGATTATATATAAAAATCAATTGAAATTCTTTTTTGAAAAAATAGAAGGCTGGATAAGGAAAATGAAAAAGGAAACTAAAGATATTTTGAAAAAATCAGATAACAGGGAAATATTACAGTTATATTTATCTAATATTTATCTAATTATCTAAAGCGTGTGTAAGGTTTTTAAACTCGTAACTGGAAAAAGAGAACATGTCCTAGCTCCAACTGAAAAAGGAACTCAGCACCGAACTACCAAAAGCTGTATATATAGAGAATGTGATACATGATTCTTTGTAACTCACATAACAACAAGCATACAAAACTTGTTACCAAAAAAAAACCTTAAAGATGAGTAGTTTCATGGATGAAATGTACAAGTTGCCTCCATTGAAGCCGGCTCATGTTCTTGGCCGAGGGGGATACGGCTCTGTAACTCTCGTAAAGGATCCTCAATCACGATCCTATGCGAAGAAGACGTCTCCCATAAATGTATTAAGTAATCTTTTGAAGGAACTCGATATCATGACTATCTTCGACAAGCATCCTTGCATCGTCCGAGCTACGAACCCTATGATCCACTTCGAGAAGAACACGAATGGCGAGACAGTTAGTTACATCATTATGGAGTACGCCAACAAAGGAACTCTTGAGAAGATGATCTCCGAGGAGTTCGGTGGTAAACCACTGCCTGAGTATATGATCCAACATGCCACTCGTATGATCCTACAAGGACTTGAGGCTCTTCACGGCAAAGGCTACGTTCACTGCGATATCAAGCCAGCCAATCTACTCCTCTTCAACTCCGGTACTCATGGAGAGCCGTTCGATCTGAAGCTTGCTGATTTCGGTTTATCCAAATATCCTAACACTCCGGCTATGTTTGCCTATGGCTCTGTTGGTACGCCTCTGTACATGTCACCCGAGTCTTTGTGGCCAAACTCACTGATCGAGCCGGCTCGTGATATATGGTCTCTAGGGAGTGTGGTTTGTGAGATGTTTGGAGGTAAACCTCAGAAACGTGAAGGTGATTATTTCGACTGGTTGTGGGTTAACGATATCTCTCCGGTGGCTAAAGATTTCTTGCGTCGGTGCCATGAGCATATCTCACGCAGGGCCACAGCGGCTGAGCTCTTGAAACATCCTTTCATTACACAAAATCTCAGTCTTCCTCCATTAATGCAAACCAGAAGAGAACAACGGGACTGGATGGTGATTCCAAAGCTTCCAGGTTCCATCTGGTGATCACTTTACCTTACCTTCGCCGGAGAAGAAAGATTTGTCTTATGTTTTAATAGAGTTTAAGAGTTTGTTTATTGACTTGTTGCGCAAGAAAACACTCTTTAAGTTTTTCTTTTTGGTAGTTTCACGTTGAGTAGAGTAGAGTAGAGTTTTCACAGTGTGTTTAGTTGTTTAATTCAGTAATCCTCCCTGTTTTTCTCGGATTATTTACTTATATAAAATTTATGTTTACTTCAAATTTCTCTCTTCATTAAGATATTTGTTTTGTTAAGGCTAAATGTCAATTTACTGGAGAAAAAAGAAAGCAACTCTGGTAACATATAACAATGGGTTGGTGTAGGACCGATCTTAAAGAAGAAGTTATTAGAAAACAAGAGAAAATAAAGCCCAAGGTAACAATGTTAAAAGCCCACTATAAAAGAAAGCCCAAGCAGTAACAATTAAAGATGAGCTCCTCCAGGCGAGAAGAGAGAGTAGCCCTAGCAGCAGCAGTCGGAAGATGGTACTCACTGTCTTCTTCGATTTTTCGCTAATTAGATTATAGAATGAAGATGATTCAGAATTGATCTGTGTTTGCAGACTTTCAAGCGTAGGAACGGTGGGAGGAACAAGCACAACAGAGGACACGTCAAACCAATCAGATGCTCCAACTGTGGCAAATGTTGCCCCAAGGTACTTTCTTCTTCTTCCTCAGTCCTCACATTTGCTTCTCAATTTCTACTAATTCAACATTCTCTGTGGATTTTGATATTCGATCCTTGCTTGGAATTTGGATAGGACAAGGCCATTAAGAGGTTCATCGTGAGGAACATCGTGGAGCAGGCTGCCATTAGAGATGTTCAAGAAGCCAGCGTCTACGATGGTATCTATCTATCTTTTTCTTGGAGTATTAGGATTTGGTTTGTAAATGTATTTGAATGAGTCATTGTTTGAATTCATAGGCTACACATTACCCAAGCTATACGCCAAGACCCAATACTGTGTCTCATGTGCTATCCACTCTCACGTCGTCAGAGTCCGATCCCGCACCAACCGTAGAGTTCGTACTCCCCCTCCGCGTTTTGTCAGACGCAAGGTAGTCACTATCTCTTTGTTACTTCAATAATCCTTAGAGTTTTTGAGCTCCCTTTGTCTATCTAATATCTATAGTTACTACTGCTAGCTTCATTTGTCTTAAGATAAGAAAGGTTTCTCGATCTGCTCATGTGATGTAACTTGTTTCTGAACTCTGTTTTCTCTGTGGAGTATGAAGATAATTTGAAATAAAACTGGTTAATCTTACTTGGACTTATTATAATTGAATCTTGGCGATGTGGGTTTTTAATTATCTTAATATTCCTGTTTCAAAATAGTTTGTTTCAAAATAGTCTTTTATGGCTTCAAGAAGTAGATTTTCGATTTGGATGAACCGATTAAGCATACATGTACCTTCATTGATTTCTTAACAGAACTTCTTAATGAGACTATTTTGTTTGTTGTTTGAATGATTTGCTCTTGTAAGATTTTACTGAATGGTTTTCTGCATTATTATGATTAATCAGGAGGACACTCCCAAGCCTGGGCAACCAGGACAGGCCCCTCGTCCAGCTGGACCTGGCGCTGGTGCTGCACCGCGTGTCTGAAGCCTGGGAGCGGATACTCTCTGTTTTTCTTTTTATGTTCTAGTTATGTTTTTCTGAAGATGTTTTTTTTTTGGGTTCTGTTTATTTGGCTATGTTGATCATGAATGCTGTCAAACTATTCCAGTAGTTGATTTTCAACTTTGTTTTTTGTAACTCTCTATCCAGTTTTTCAATCAAATGTTTTTATTGGGCTGAAAATGTATTTTCCCACCATAACTATCGTCAAATATCTCTCAAACTAATATTCTATAGATCTGAGTTATTGTTGGTTAACATTGTTTTGAAAATATATCTTAACCAATTAAAACTATTTCTAAACCAGATTATGAACCAAAATCCTTTTTTTAAAAAAAAATTGCAAAACCGAGACTCCAACCCTTGATCATTCCCTCCTTAAAACATGCTCATTGCCAATTGATTCCACAACATTGGTTGGGATATAACCGAACATTAATATATATAAACCTATAACTTTTACAATTGAGGAAAATTAATAAAATCCCTAATTTTGATTTTAAAAGTTTCTATGCTTCCGTAAGTATGTGATGTGGATCAGACCGATTAAACCAGATCGAGTCATCAAGATCTTCGTCGCCAATTTCATTCGAGGATAACAATCTTGTTGTTACCAACACAAACATGAATCACTTGAGAGTCGAAACAGAGGATACGTTCGCGAGCTTGCTTGAGCTCGCAGCTAACAACGAAGTAGAAGGTGTTTGGCTATTTATTGAGAGAGACCCTTCTTGTGTAGACGAA
The DNA here is from genome assembly GCA_028015245.1 of Cardamine occulta. NCBI lineage: Eukaryota > Viridiplantae > Streptophyta > Magnoliopsida > Brassicales > Brassicaceae > Cardamine > Cardamine occulta. The sequence goes on from CM051374.1 coordinate 21,092,700, forward strand.
GCTGGTCTTTGGTATGGTCGTCAAAAAGGTTCTAAAGCTATGGTCAACGATCAGAGGACTCCGTTGATGGTTGCTGCTTTTTACGGAAGCATAGATGTGATTAAGCTTATTGTTTCTTTGACTGATGCTAACGTGAATTAGGGATTTTATTAATTTTTCCAATTGTAAAAGTAATAGTAGGTTTATATATATTAATGTTCATTAATATCTTGATGAATGTTGTGGGATCAATTGGTAATGAGCATGTTTTAACAAGGGAATGGTCATGGTTCAAATCTTGGTTTTGCAATTTTTTCAAACAAAAAAAATGGTTTTGGTTCATAATCCGGTTTAGAAATGGTTTTAATTGGTTAAGATATATTTCCAAAATAGTAAACTAATATTAACCAATAATAACCCAGGTCTATAAAGTATTATGTTTTGAACTTTATATTGGATGTGTATCTAAGTTTCGAACATTCATTTCGGAGGTATCTAAGTTGACAATTTTTATCTGGAAGCTATCTATAATGAGGCATTAGTTTAAAAGGTATATGATGTTATACGATAGTTATGATGGAGAAATACATCGTCATCCCGTTTTTATTTAACGAGGCTCAATCTCTAAAGATGTTTCATTTGCAATTCAGCATCCTAAAACTTAATGGATAGTATTGTGATTGTGTTTTCCAAAGCTTAATGGTTTTTTAACTTTTGTTTTGTTTTGTTTTCAATCTAACTGTAGTAAGTCGTCTTGTAACGTTTGCGGCGAAAAGCTTGTTGTTGTGTACTTGTGTAGATGACCTCTGCAACTCTAAAAAAAAAAGCGAGATCAAAATCTCCCTCGGTTTGAGCATAAGCGTGCTTATGGGCTATACTATGGGCTATGCGGCTATGCCTATACGTCATGAAAGTAAACTGAATTTTGAATTTTAAACACAGTATCCATGAAAAAAACTCATTATCATAGCAACATCATCTCGTATATCTCAAGACTTGAGTTTATCGGGAAAACTTTTAGATTCAAACCAAAGGAATAGAAGATGAAGTCAACTTTTGGAGCCAAGATGTATTTGTGATTGTTTTCTCATCCGTTCTATATCGCAATTTCGTTTTATTATATCGATCCTTTATTTTATTTGATGTTTTGCAAAATTTAAAAATTATTTGATGTTTTTATTATTTTTATATTTTATAATATTGTATATAGTTTCATTTTTAATTAATTAATTAGTATTTTAAAAAACGGTAATACCGTGTTTTTTTTATTATTTTCTTACCGTTATAGTTATCCGCGCTTTTTAGTTTTAAAATTTTATATACAGTATATTGTATGATTAGTTATTTTCTCATCCGTTATTTGATACTCTGTGATTATTCTTTTATATTTTGAAAAACGGTTTAAATTGCCGCGCTTTTTTTTGTTCTTACCGACACAATTACGCGCGTTTTTCAATTTAAATTTGTTATATATCAAAACAGAAGGAGTAATATATTTCTAAACACTAAATTTCATCATCCATTTTTGTAAGAGAATCTGTACACCGGAGATATCCATTAGACTTATATTTGAGTTACAAATTAACAAAGAAGAAAAGGCAAAAAATACAACTACTTTATTTTTATGGCTGTAATTTTGTGAGGGCAAGGTGAACCGATTTTAATTACAGAAAAAAAGGCAAATTTATTAGTTTTTTGGGGTCATTATTATTAATTTCTCTGACTTGGAGTCTATGAATCTTCCATAAATTTCATTTGACTAATAATTTGTTTTTCTGGTGATAGTTTCATTTCTCATTTCTCATGTTTTTATCATCTTTTCTCTCGTTTATACCGTGAGCTGCCTTTTTCTCCGCCAGGATTTCCAGTGGGTTTATGTCTTCTTTAGCTCTTTACTATTTCATATCATACTCTTAAACTAATCACTATTGAGTCTATTAATTGCACCACAAATATGATTTGGTGAAAATGGTTTTGCTTAATCACTTTTCACTTTTCTGTTTCAATTTGGCCTTCAAATCTTTGATTCCTCTCTGATTTTTCTGAGTTTCGTTTGCTAACTAAAGGCAAAAGCTCTGTCTTTACCCGTGAAATTTCACCCTTTATTTTGTTTTTTAACAAATGCCTATGGATTACAATTCTAAAAATCTAAAATTTGTTTTCAAGTGTTGATCTCTATTCATTTTTTTGTTTTAAATCATCTGAGGTTTTGATTTTTATTTTCTATGTTGCAGAGGACTTGGATTTTGACGGATTTGTTCAAAAAGGAGCCTTCTTTGCCACTTGGACTAAAAGCAGAGGTACTTTTCCGATACTTACCACTCACAACTATTTTCTGCATTTACGAGGTTGACATGGCTCTTTTGTTTTCTTGAGTTTAGATAACATGAAATTTTTATTCCGACACCTTTAGTTTAGGTGTTGTTGCAATCATTACCATGGAAACCGAGAGGATCAGAATCTTTTTGTCAATTTTTTTTGTGTGCGTAATTTAAAGTTTTGATTTTTATTCTTTGGTTGGGTTTTTGCTTTTGAGGAAGCTAAGAAAATAGGGATACCTAACACTGCATTTACTCTCATGCTCTGTTTTAATTTTCTTTGTCTTGCTTTGAAGCATCCACTAAACTGATATTCCCTGTTTTTTTCTTCTTTCTCTGATCTGTGATGATTCAATTTATATGGACCATTGTTTCTACCTTGTCTTCATTCCTTTGGTTGGAGTTGTTTTCCTTGAGGAGTGTATTGATTTAATATTTTCTTTTGATAAAGTTATGATTTTGTCTTTGTTTCAATGGTTTGCAGATGTCTTGATACAATTAAGCTTGTTGGGTTGAAGGTTTCTTGGTTACCTGAAGTTTTTTGTTTGCTCTAATGGGTGATATTCCAAGGAGGTTGTCAACCTCTTTAGCTTCATCCTCGTCATCATCGTCTCGGTCTCGGTCGCTACAACCAATCCCAACAGGTGGAGAATTATGGATGATTGCTGAGGAAAGGGCTCAGGAGATTCTGTCCGCCATCCAACCTATCTATGTTTCAGACAGAAGTAGGAATGAGATCATCGGATATATCCAAAATCTTATAAGGATTCATCTTGGATTCGAGGTTAGAACCTTGGTTTCTCTAGTTGACATGCTTGGCTTTCTGTTTTGTTTATTAGGTATACCTATGATCATATACAGTGAGCATCTTGTTTCAGTCTCACACTTCTTAGAAGGATTGATCATAAGTTTATGTGTCTGTTCGTTCTACACGCATATGGTCTATGTGTCTTTTCTGTTCCTAACTTAATCAAAATGTAGTTTTAATGTGGTGTTGTATTTACCAGGTCTTTTATTTTGGTTCGGTGCCTCTAAAAACCTATCTCCCAGATGGAGATCTTGATATGACAATGCTAACTCCTCGAGATAAGGAGGAAGAGTTTGCGAAAGCAGTGTGTAGTATTCTTGTAGCTAAAGCGGGAGATCCTAATTTCCCAATAAAGTGTGTTGAGTATGTCCCAGCACAGGTTTGTTTTGTTCCTTTTTGTGTTTTAAATTATGTGTGTTTTTCTCGATTCTTGTTTCATTTGCGTTTTGGATTTGTAGGTCAAGGTCATAAAATTCACTATCAGGAACATTTCTGTAGATATCTCTTTCAATCAAATGGGAGGACTCTGCGCTTTATGTTTTCTGGAGCAGGTAAATCCTATAATATATAGTTCTTCCATCATATAGATTCTCAACTAAATCTTTGATTTTGTTGATTCGTTAGGTTGACCAAATTTTTGGTAAAGACCATCTGTTCAAGCGTAGTATCATTTTGATTAAGACTTGGTGCTTTTATGAGAGCCATATTCTCGGTGCCAACGCCGGATTGATTTCAACATATGCACTGGCAATATTAGTCTTGTACATTATGAACATATCTTATTCATCAGTATCTGACCCTTTATCGGTAAGCAAATTTTAAATTTGAGCTTATTTAAGAATTGTTTCCAAGATTAATAGATTAAATCTATCATCATCAACAGGTTTTGTGTAAGTTCTTGGATTACTATGCATCATTTGATTGGAAGAAGTATTGTATCACTGTCAATGGTCCGGTACCAATATCTTCTCTTCCAGATATTACGGGTAAGGATGCTGAAATAATACACACTTGTCTTTT
>CM051374.1:21096924-21121924 GCA_028015245.1 Cardamine occulta
ATTCCTCATGCATTTGAAAACTTCATATGTTGTTTCCTCCAGAAACTGGGCATCCTGAAGTATACCTAAACGAGAACTTTTTCAAAGAATGCTTGGAGATATACTCTGTTCCAACTAAAGCTACCGAAGCCAAGGGTCGTTTTCAAGTAAAACATATCAACATAATGGATCCTCTAAAACACAGTAACAACCTTGGACGTAGTGTGACAGAAGGTACTACTTCATTGATCAAATATTTCTATGAGACGAGACCAAAATGGTACTCATGATTGGGTCTCTCAAGTAAAAAAATGTTTTATCTTTTGTGAAATTTTGGTAGGCAATCTGAGACGTATAAAAAATGCTTTTACTCTGGGAGTTCAAAAGATGAGAGATGCGCTGACAGCACCTGGAGAAGCCATGGGTTGGAAACTGGAGAAATTCTTTAATAATACATTGGCTATGAATGGGAAAGGACAAAGACAAGACGTAGAGGAACCTGTCGTCGCATTTGGCACTGGAAGAGCAGAATTTTCTCAACTCAGAGGAGATTTTGATGGTTACTTCCATAGTCTTGAATACAGTAAGTGGTTTCACGGTGAGACTACTCAGCAGAACTGGATACCTCAGGGTCAAGACCCAAGTTCTGGCCATTGGTATGCGACCAGCCAAAATAATAATAATTTCTGCTGGAACAATCTGAATGGGTCAACCTCGATGCAGAACATGGGGAAATCAAGAGGAACTGGCACTTACATTCCTGCAATGGTACATTCACCATTTACTCTTAACACTCATGTTTGTATATTTGAAAATAATTTGTTACTGAATTGTATGATCCATTGGTTTTTTGCAGAGTCAGCAATCTTACACTGAGAGGTTCAGTAACAAACCGAGCACAGTGAACTCAGTAGCTTCAACTTCTCAGACTCAACTGACCAAACAGAATCCTTGATTTGATTGATCTCTTAGGCTAAAACCTTTTGCGTAACAACTTAGGTTTGTGTCAAATATTTACCAACAGACTCCAAATGACAAGAGGTTTTTTTTTTTTTTTAATGGTGGTAAATTGGAACTTCAGAGACTGAAGCAGATGCTTCTTTTTAGGATTGTAATTGAACTTATCTGTTGACCCATAATTCATTCAGAGGTCTCTCTTGATTATTTTCTTTGGACCGAAGAAAGATAATGAATTTGATTATATCTTTATTAATTCTTGATGATCATTGTACTTTGTTCATAAGTAAACAAACAAAAAACATGAGACGTATCTAAATTGTAGGATTATTACATTGCCTTAGAAGAAACTTTAGTTTGATATGATAGAGAGGTTGTTGTTGTTGTTACTTGTTAGTGGAGTTAAGGGCCCATCAGAGATCTTTTTATGACTCTTATTCATATTTGATATATCCTATGTATCATCTGACGATATACTTCCAAAGCATTACGTCATCTCTCACTCTCACCATCTATATCTTAAAATTTATTATCTATCATCTCTATATGACATCTTGCATTATAGAGCGATTACCTACTCAAGATCTGCCGATGAGTTTTGTAGGTGAAGACAGCAATAATTAGGTTGATTAAAGATTGAATATCAAAGAGATCTTAGCAAGATCAAATTGAAAAATTATCACAATATATAATATGGGTTGTTGGCTTATTCGATCAAGCCTAAGTGGTACACACCAAGTTAGAAAATTATTATAGATGGTGAGTCGGTTACACATAACTCAATCTTATTTGTTAAATTAATGCATTTGATAATGTTTTCACATTTTCTGATTCCTCACTTCCCTTTCTCTTATTATAAGATTAAGATCGGATCCCAATGATACGGACGTGCCTATTTTAGACAACCAGTAAGATTTTTATTAACTTGTAATGCATTTCTAAGTGAGACATGATCATTACAAGATAAGCAAACGCAATTATTTACTTCTTCTGTGCTAGAATGTTGTGTCGTTAAGTGGTTATTTATTATAATAAATACTTCTAGTTATATATACAAAACAAAGTATAATATTAATTCTACACTTCAGAGGTTTTTTTTTATATAAGAAAGGGAACAATTTTATATAGAGGAGTTTCCCGCTAATCTACCTAACCACTTCAGTCGGCATTGACCAATGATGGCACGTGTCTCCGATGTTTACGTAGCTTTTTGAATTTTGATGACCGACGATCATGTATATATAATATATACTTTTAAATCAAAGTATTCATGCAAATCAGTTTACGCTTGAACTCTTCAAGAAAATCTTACTGTTCCACATTAATAAAAGAGTTGTCTCATTCTTTTTTTTTTTTTAATCGGATATTCCGAGCCGATACTCAAATTTGCTTCCGAATTATAGAAAATCATATCATATACTATTTATAATGGGTAGAAACCCATATCCTTTTGCAACTTTAAACGTTTATTGTTGTCAAGAAAACATTACAATGATTATCGGAGATTGTAGTTAATCCCTAAAAGTTAATCCATATGACGAGTTCTTTATCCATTCAAAGAAATTAGTAAAACCGTAATGCTTTTAGATGCAAATTATGCCCCTAAAAATGAAGTTTGTGGTCAATGCATCTTGTTAAAAGATTATTATCTAGATTTTGATTTAAATTAAGAAATTGTTAAAAAAAATGGTCATAAATATTGTCTTGTCAATTTTCCAACAAATATACGACATGTCATAGAACAAAGCATGCAATGATGGATCATTACAATAACAAAAAGATAACATAAATCAATTAAAGCAAATAAGAAAAAAGGTAAGATATGGCCATGTTCTAAATCCATCATTACCATTGTTCGCACATTCCAACAAAGTTGGCCCCCTAAATTTAATAATGCAATGCTTCTTTTCTTATATATATATATATATATATATATATATATGTAAGATCTCTGGTATCAACAACAACACTATAATCTCTTCTTGGACCCTAAAGACAACAAGAAGAAACCCCCATATATATATATATATGCTATCTCTTATTTTCACCATTGAAATTGATTGTGTTCTTAAAGATAATAAAATGGATGCAAGGAAGATTAAGCTTCACGTTTTATTAATATCCTTCTTACTAATCTCAGGAGCTCCTGAGATTCTTGGGTTGAGTATGAGTACGAGAGGCACTACTAGATCGAAGCCGGAAGAAATTCACGGCGGAATCTTCCCGGCGATGAAGACCAGGAAGTTGATGGTCATGACAAACTTGGAAGTTGATTATTCAGGTGATTATTATGATGCAAGATCATCACCATTACCACCAGTTCCTGATTATGATGATATCTATAGAAGGCAAGGTGATGTCCCAAGCCCTGGTATTGGCCACTGATCATACATGTCATGTGTATACTGTTACACACACACGCACACACACATTTCTGCGTTATATATATATTTATACATAGATGTTGTTTATATATATATATCATTATATGTATATGTTTTTGTCCTTAGAGGTCGTATCCATATGATCATTTTTATGTTGTTTTTTCCTTCATTTTTTGATATTTTTATTTTATTGTATTCTGTCTTTTTCAAAAATAAAATAAAATTTGCCCTCTCCAATTTAATTGTCTCATTCCCTCATGTTGATGATAGCTTTATGTATGTAATAACACTCAATATATAAAAACTACATTTGTCCATTGTAATAATGTTCTTTGCTGTAAAAAATAATATTTTATATTATAGAAAATATCTTACTCCACATCTTTTTAAGTCGTTTCTTTAAATGCTACTAGCTACTAGATTAAATTCAAATGACAACGTTTTACAACCTAAAGAAAAGAAAAAAATCAATTTTACAAAGAAAAATCGAACAAATGGACTTAACCAAACCATAAACTTAACCGGCATTACCTAGATGAACCATCATTCACAATCAAACATAAGTGAAACGAAGTCCATAATAATAATATAAAAACTAGAAACCCATAATAATAATATAAAAACGGTTGTGAATTCCGGTGAAATTTGGATGCTCTTAATTAACGCGTAAACAATAAGAAAGTGATATTGAAGCAAATACTCTTTAGGCTGTATTAATTTATCAATTGAATAATAAAAATAGGGGAAAGAAAACACAAAAACATTCCATCAGTTGGTGACAAAAAGAAGATTCTGTCGGTTATACATACAGTCTTGAAACATTCATCAAAGCAAGTTGTAATTACAAATTATAAACAACAACGACAGTTATACTGATTCGGGCTTATATATTGGCCGTTACTGTGTCTATATGCAATGTTCACTTAAAATAATCAATGGAATTTGTGTAAGCCCAATTAAAAAGTGAATTTTTATTCTGGCTAAGAGGGTTTGAGTAGAGAGAGACACTTGGTTAAAACACACACCAATACTAAAATTTTATTAGCAATTTTATAAACATTCTTACGTTTTTTTCTTTTTCTTACAGTCAAACAATTAATTAAATAACATATAGAACAGTGGTTTGATAGGATTCTGATTACTATAAAACAGTGGTCCAAACAAAATTTTGATAAACTAAAGAGACTCCAGAAAACAACTTGCTCTTTAGTGACCTCTCAACAGTATAAGTCTAGTAAAGAGGAGAAAACAAATATTGTTCTCATTTGACTGGTTATACATATATATACCAAACTGAAAAAGACAGAATTTCCCCAAATCACGTATAGAAGCTTGAATCATATAAAATACATTTTGTGGATTGGCTTTGAAATATCAAATGTTAGTGTGATTTGTCGTGTCAAGCATCGCATTCATATAATATTCTATACATGCATGCATTGAATCCACCGACCAGTCTACTATATGCTTTAATATATATATATATATATATATAATTATAGAAAGATTGTTGTGAAGAGCAAGCTGAATCGATTTGGAATTGGATTCCGATCTCGTTTTTTTTTTTGGCTACAATAATGTCAAAGTGGGCGAGAAAGATGGAAAAATTCATTATTCATTTCAAGTAGAAAAAAGGTGAAACTTCCGCAATGCCTTAACAAAAGGGTGAGAAAGAAACATAAAAAAGGAGTGAAAGAGAAAGAAGCATAAAAAGAAGGGAATAGAGTACCAATCAATGACTTCATATACAATTAATTCAAACACAAATTATATTTTTAATCACTTATATATAATATTAGATCAGTCAATACACTTCTAAATTTATAATTTATTAACTAACAACATTTGACACTTAAACAATGAAAACGCCTTTGAACAAGTGATCATTCAATTTGAGTCAAAGAAAAGCCCCAAAACAATTATTTTGAAAACCTTTGGAAAAAAAACTAAAAAGGTGATTAATCAATAGATTATTAATATGTTTTACTGTGGATATTATTCGGGATGAAATTAATGGATTTCAAGAATTGTAGATTCTGAGTGGAATTGTTCTTCCCCAAAAAAGGTCATACTACTACTATATATTTTACTTTTATTTATTTTATATCCTGATATTTTAAAATTATTATTTATCATATTGTTGTTCACCATAATAATAGGAAAAAAAATCCGAAGTACATGGCCTACCAGACTTCACGACATATCTTTTTTCACTACAATCTACCATCATTTAAAGAAATTTACATGTAATTTGTTATACAAATATAAATATTAAGGTAGGTTAAAGTTTTTATAATAAGTAACAGTGTAACACTATCTTATAGAAAATGATTTTTTTTTTTTTTTTATCTCCGATTACGCGTTCTTTACACCTTTACAAAAAATACTCCTTTTTAGCTTGTACCTTAATTTTTTTTTTCCCTTTGTTTAAAAACCGTTTTCGCTTCTTCTTTCTGTTATTAAAAAACCGTTTTGCAACAAAAAAAATTATGGAAAACAAAGGGAAAGAGTGGGGTTGGCGATGACCAAATTCGGAGGATTGAATGATACAAAATTAGCTAAATCAATGGCGCAAATCTTGTTGGTAAGTAAAAGAAAATAAATTTAAGCTTTAAGTTTAGATGTAACTGTCCACACTCACGTGTTTCTGTCTCTTCACCTGTAAATATTCTCGCCACGTTTGCTCTTTCTTTTTATCTCTCGAGAAAACAAATACACAAATTATAAAGTATTAATTTTTAATTTCTTGGGTTGTAGTAGCATGTGGAGACTATGGGTTCTTCTTCTCTTCTTCTTATCTTCTCCATCTCTTTGTCTTCAATATCTTTATTTCAATGATAAGCAGATCATCTCACATTGATTCACGTCACCCACCCAGAATTTTCAATTATAATTTCTGTAAGTAGAAATAAATACAGTTGGCGTTTGTGACCCCCAATATGGGCTAATATAAATTAAAACTAATAATTGATTTTCTCCATTTATGGCTAAAAGCTAAACACTTTTCAAGTCAATTGGTTTTCTTTGGGGTTTCTCTATGTTACATAATGGTGGGTGCTACTACTTGATCTATTTTAGAGATTTTTAGGGTTTTTGATTGATTGTTTGTTGGGGTTTTCTGGGTTTAATTCAAATTCGGGTAAGGATTAACGAAATGAGAATGGCATGTGCGTGAATGTGACCTACTTTGTTTTCTTCCCTCTAATTTTGAGAGCAATGTTGGGTTGTCTTATTTATTGTTAACTTTGTAGGTTTCACTGTATTAGACAAGACTTTTCATCAATTCTTCTGCCAAATTACCAAATTTCTTTACCTTTAGATTCATAAATCTATCGTCTTTTTTTTTGGTTTCCAGGTTCTTCGTATAACGTGTTAGGCTTGAAGATTTAGACTTTAGTGTAACCATGGATCTCAATCTCGGAAAATGCTGTGGTTCTCGTTCTTCAAAGGTTTGGTTTTTTTTTTTTTTTTTTTTTTTCTTACTTACACGCTCTTAGATTTGTTCAATTTTGGAGCTTTGATATGAATGAAGATTGGAATTGATATTATGCAGAAGGAATCGTGGAGGTCTGTTTTGCTTCTTGCTTATCAGAGTCTTGGTGTTGTCTATGGTGATTTAAGTATCTCTCCGCTTTACGTCTTTAAGAGCACTTTTGCTGAAGATATTACACATTCAGAGACCAACGAAGAGATCTATGGTGTTCTTTCTTTCGTTTTCTGGACTTTAACTTTGGTTCCTTTGATTAAGTATGTCTTCATTGTCCTCCGAGCTGATGATAACGGAGAAGGTGATATAGACTCTCTCTCAGACAGAATAATCATCGAAAAACCATAATAGTATAGAGATGTTCCGCCGGAGAAGATTGATTTGCTTGTTGCTTATGTAGTTATGTTAAAATCTTCTCAGGTGGAACTTTTGCTCTGTACTCACTGATCTGCCGTCATATCAAAGTTAGCCTCCTCCCAAACCGACAAGTCTCTGACGAGGCACTGTCCACTTATAAACTGGAGCATCCACCAGAGAAGAACCATGACTCGTGTGTGAAAAGATATCTGGAGAAGCATAAGTGGTTACACACTGCTTTGCTGCTTCTAGTTCTTCTTGGAACTTGTATGGTTATTGGAGATGGACTTCTCACTCCAGCTATCTCCGGTATGTTTTGCTTCTCTGTGTGTGTAGATATCTTAGTGTCTAATTTCTGGTTAAAAAGAGTTTCTAATGTTTTCCTTTTGTTGTATGTAGTTTTCTCTGCTGTGTCAGGTCTTGAGATGAATATTAAAGAACATCACCAATGTAAGTACACAAAGACTGACTTGATGTTAATTTTTGCTCCTTGAGTTCTTATGAATGATGGCTTCCTTTGTTGATCAAACGCGCAGATGCAGTGATTCCTATAACCTGCTTCATATTAGTCTGCCTTTTCGCGCTTCAACATTTTGGGACACATCGTGTTGGGTTTGTTTTCGCGCCTATTGTCCTCACTTGGTTGCTATGTATAAGCGGTCTTGGCTTGTACAATATAATACAGTGGAATCCTCATGTATACAAAGCTCTTTCTCCTAAATACATGTTCATGTTCTTGAGAAAAACGAGAGTAAGTGGATGGATGTCTCTAGGCGGGATCTTGTTGTGTATTACTGGTGAGTTATTAGAAATCTGTTAGTCTCCTCATATTGTTTCAGATAAAATGTTTGGTTATTCAATTCGTTGAGTCTTTGTTTTAGGTGCTGAGGCCATGTTTGCTGATCTTGGTCACTTCAATTACGCTGCAATTCAGGTAAGTTTCTATATTAGCTTTGATGCTTTACAGATTGTTATATCGCCACGGGTTTCAATAATTCTTTGTTTTGTTTTCTGTAGATTGCGTTTACCTTCTTGGTTTATCCAGCTCTTATATTGGCATACATGGGACAAGCTGCTTACTTATCCCGGCATCACGATTCTGTTCATGCAATTGGGTTTTACGTCTCTGTGCCAAGTCAGTAGTTTGCCTTAATTCAAGAACTGAAATTTTATTCGGTGTTGACCATTGAGAACAAAATCCAGCCTTTTTGTTTACTTAAATCATTGGTTTTGGAACAGAATGTGTGCACTGGCCTGTGCTTATGGTAGCGATTCTTGCTTCGGTTGTGGGAAGCCAAGCGATCATCAGTGGGACTTTCTCAATTATAAACCAAAGCCAGTCTCTTGGATGCTTTCCTCGAGTCAAAGTCATTCACACCTCTGATAAGATTCATGGTCAGATTTACATACCGGAGATTAACTGGATGCTCATGGTTCTCTGCATTGCTGTTACTATCGGGTTTAGAGATGTAAAACATTTGGGAAATGCATCAGGTATATAAGATTCTTTATCCAACTCAAGAATTTCGGATTATTCGAGTTTTGAGATTAATATACAGTATGTTTGTTCCTTTTGTGGTTGTAGGTTTGGCTGTAATGGCGGTTATGCTAGTGACGACATGTCTTACCTCATTAGTCATTGTTGTTTGCTGGCACAAGCCTCCGATTCTAGCTCTTGCGTTCCTTCTCTTTTTCGGTTCAATAGAACTTCTCTACTTCTCGGCTTCACTTACCAAATTCCGTGAAGGAGCTTGGCTTCCAATCCTCTTATCCCTAATCTTCATGATCATCATGTTCATTTGGCGTTACACCACCATCAAGAAATACGAGTTTGATCTTCAGAACAAAGTCTCGCTTGAATGGCTTCTTGCGTTAGGTCCAAGCCTAGGCATTTCCCGAGTTCCGGGTATCGGTTTAGTCTTCACGGATTTAACTTCTGGAATCCCCGCCAATTTCTCCCGGTTCGTCACCAACCTCCCTGCTTTCCACCGTGTCCTCGTCTTTGTCTGTGTGAAATCCGTCCCTGTTCCCTTCGTTCCGCCTGCTGAGAGATACCTCGTGGGCCGTGTGGGTCCTGTGGACCACCGCTCTTACCGCTGCATTGTGCGGTATGGATACCGCGATGTCCATCAAGATGTCGACTCGTTCGAATCAGAGCTGGTGAGTAAGCTTGCGGATTTCATCCGTTACGACTGGCACAGAAGAACACAAGAGGAAGACACCGCTCGGTCAGTCCACTCTAACGATTCCTCAAGCGAGTCAAGACTAGCCGTGATAGGAACCGTGGCTTACGAGATAGAAGACAATCTCCAACCAGAGAGCGTCTCAATCGGATTCACAACAGTAGAGAGCATGGAAGACGTAATAGAAATGGCGCCAACCACCACCGTAAGAAGGGTGAGGTTTGCGGTTGAAGAAGACAGGTACGAGGAGGAAGGATCGTCGGCAGAGGCAGAGGCGGAGCTGAGAAGTGAGCTGAGGGATTTGGTGGCGGCTCAAGAGGCGGGAACAGCGTTTATATTGGGACATTCACATGTGAAAGCGAAACAAGGATCGTCGGTGATGAAGAGATTGGCAGTTAATTTCGGTTATAATTTATTGAGAAGGAACTGTAGAGGACCTGACGTGGCTCTTAAGGTCCCGCCCGTTTCTCTTTTAGAAGTCGGCATGGTTTATGTTATCTGAATTTAAAGAAGAAAAAAAAGTCATATATAAAAGACCTAATTCGTCTGTTGTAACTTGTAAATTCGTGATGTTAGCCTTTTTTTTTAAAAAAATCTGAGGGAGTTTGGGTTTTGACTTTTGACAAATCCTTGTCTAGACAACAAATTTGGGAATTGACTATATAATACAAGAGAGCGACATTAATTCAGCTTCACGTTTCTCATCATTCATGCCCCAAGAACCAACGTTTGGATTTATTTCATCTATCTCTTGAATCGTTTCTCCATAGCACATGGAATCGAGATACTTGGATACAAAATCATTAGGGATTTACATGGTGATAGATAGTCCCAGTCAAGAGCTTAGTAAATTGTTGGAAACAATCTTCCACAATTCAGCCACATGACGCAATGGTACCATAAGTACTCCAAATTTGGCTTCTGAAAACCAAATTGATTTTTGTTTATAATGTTTTCATTCTGCCTATATATATGCCTTTCTCATGAAGTTTCATCGTTTCTTTATAAATTTTTTTAAAAATTGTTTTATAATAAAAGAGAAAAATCGAACGAGTCTAAAGCTTTTACTATGTGTGATGAGAAATAAAATTCCGAAATGTATGTAAAACTAGATCCCTTTAAATAGGAACTCGAGAAGGCAGATAACTTAAAATAGTTATGTCTAAATATGAGATATATCTAACTTCATGTATTTAAATAAGTACACTTTGTTCTTTTGTTGAAAAAAAAACAAAAAAGTATCATTTATCTTTTATTGTTTTAAAACACCTTCGATTCACTTCTATCATCTACAATGAAAAAATCCTTTCAACTCTCATTCACGGTTCTATCTTTCTTCATCATTTGTGTGCTAGGTTTGAAATTACATTTAAAGTTGGTTTGCTCTATACTATATATATTATATTACATATAACGGTTCTAAGATAAACTGATTATCATTTATCAATACCATGCTATTTCCTTATTATATAATTAATTTCATGTTATGCAAGAATAATCAAGGAACAAAAAAAGTATCTAAAACTCCTTAAAATGTTTTTTCATAAAACAAAAAAAAATTACTATTTCTCGTTTTTTGTGTGTGTGTGTTAAAGTACTATTTTTCGTTTTAACTACACAAAAAACTGAGATTTTTCTGTTTAAATATAACACAGTAACAGGAGTAGTGGGAAATCTGGAAATGGAAATGGAGAAAAGAATTTGTCATATTATTTTTCCAAACACAGATGGTAAATGCGATGAAAATGCTTGTAAGTCTATGTGCTTGAAGAAATGGGGGAAAGGGGTCAGTCTTTGCAGTAATGCAGGTGGAGGACATATGCATTGCTCATGCCGTCATCATTGTCCTTAATTCCTTTTTATTATTTACAATATAATTCATTTCGTATTATAATAAGAGCATTATAACTAAATAATAAATACTGACAAGAGTATATTGTCTACTGATTTTTACTAATGATTGCTGATGTGTTATCATCGAGTTTAAACCCCCCATAACATATGTTATTGACAAAAATGTTATATTACAATTTTTTTTTTTTGAGGTTTATAGCATACCTACCCTGGCATGGAGGTTTAAGGTTTAACAAAAATGATATAAATAAAATAAACTTTGAAAACTTTAGGCTTATATAATTTGGTAGCATTTTTTATATTTTTCAAATTTATATAAAGATGTTAAAGTTATAACAAAATAAGGAAAATTCATAATGCATGATGATATTTTACAATAAGTAATGTAAAAAAATAGAATAAGTAATGTAAACCATAATAAATTATTAATATCCACTTACAATGTATAAACTATAAAGTACATAAACGACAGCGTATAGAGAGGTCTAAAACGGTGCGTTGGTAGTTGGAGAATGGGCATGGATTATGGCGGGAAAAACCTAGCAGATATGGCGGGAAAGGCCTAACTATACAACAACTTCACAATGCCCTTGGAAAAGGAGACTCAATCATTCATTCATCTGTAATCCTTTGCTGATTCGCTTATAGCAAAAAGTAAGATCGGAGAGATGGGAGGACCAGCCTACGATTGTCTCACTAACCCTTTAGGAGCCGTCCGATTCTCTTTCGTAAATGCTCTGTCTTCCGGCTACGATCCGTCTTCTTCCGTCGGAAAAGACTGGGGCGTCGTCGATTTGTTCCGTCACTACTTCTCTGATGAATCTGCAATCTCCCAGGTTCTCTTTACTCAAAAAAAAGTCTTACTCTGTTTTTTTTTTGGTTTAGAGCAATTGAATTGAGTATCAATGTATGGTGGTTTCTTAAAAAGGTAGAATTTTTCATGGAATTTAGTTACGTTTTTAACTAAGTCAGCTTCTTTGAAACTGGTTAAATTGAAATTCGAAGGCTCTGTTATCAGATTTGTTTTAACTAACCAGTAGCTTTTTACGAGCGTAGGTTCCAATTCTTGATTCGTCAAGTATAAATTGGGTACAGCCAAAGAGTCTTGTTAGGTTTCGTGGAATGATACAGGACATGCTTGGAAATGAATTCTATGCTGGTGCTTACAAGGTATCATCAATATGTATAAATTCACTTTGCTTTTGATAGTTTTGAATCTTTATTTGACAATAATTGTTCTTTTTATATTCTGTTAAGGATGATTCAACATGGAGAACGAACAAGTACAGTGATGTCTCACAGTTTCCTGAGGGTTCTCCCACTGAAATGCAAGTTTGGGAACGTAGCTTACTCTACTGTGTTCCAGTATGTTTTCTCTAATGCTGGATCTTTGTTTTGGTTGTTGTTGTTGGGCTCTCATAGATCTAAACATAGTAATACTTGATTGCAATGTAGGTCCCTGGACAAAATCAATGGACTGAATGTTCTTCTCAAGAGCTGAAGAACCGGTTTTTGGATCTAACTGGCCAAAGCAGGGAAAAGCGTGTGAGGGTGGATGAAGAAATGACTGATTCCATGGACTCAAACGTATGTAACTTAGTTTCTCATATTTGCCCTTTATGATACTGGTTTTGTCTGGAGTTGTTGGTTAATAACTTTAGCCACTATTGCAGACTTTAGAAGCTGGGCTTAACGCCTCTCCTTTCAAGAAAATGGTAAGGATTTTGTCTCTCAAGTCTTTACTGTATTTAGATAACTGAGACAACCACAAATTAGATAACTTTTCTTTACTGTTACTGGCAAGAATCATGAAACATGGAGATATTGGCTGATGAAATATTCCTGATTCTATCGGTTTTTATGTATATCAGAAAGTGGGGGAAGCTACCTCATCAGCTTCAGAATCTCAGGTTCCACAAAGTTCCGGTATTCCACCTGCTACAAGTCCTGATTCTCTACCTTGTCTTGTGAAGGTATATATATTTTTTTCGTATCTGTTAATAAGTATATTCAAAAGCTGCAAAGAATAGTTTGTTGACAAATTCTTATGCGGTCACGCAGATATATGATTCTCCAGAGTCAGAATTGAAGCTAAATGATGTGGTTGAATTCCTTGGAGTGTTGGCTTATGATCCAAATGCCACAATGGATATGGATACACTTGATGAAAACTCTGATGATCTATCTGAAGCTGAATCTGTTCAAATGCCCTCTGGAAAGGTTCCACGCCTCCATTGTATTATCCACAGGAAGCTTGAAACACAACATTTCTTGCATGGTTCTTCGTTATTAACTGAGGCAAGTACCATTGATTTAGAAAATATAGCTCTCATATCTACATATTCTTCTTCTGACATTTGTTTTCTGAATCTCTTGTTACTTTTTGTTATGGCAGCCTAAATCTTCCCAAATATTCAAAGAGGTCAGAGAGAGTTTGATGAAGTACCTTACCGGTCTACTTGGGAATGATCACATTGCCGCAAAGTTTCTTCTATTGCATCTCTTATCAAAGGTAATTTAGTTAAACATAGATCACTTGTGTTTCCTTGTCAGCTATTTCTGCTAATCCCTTTTTACATTCACATATTGGTCTCCACTATAGGTGCTTGGAAGAGTAGATAACATTGCTGTTGGGAAGCTTTCTCTTAATCTTATACACCTTAACAAAGAAAGCATGTCTGTCTTTGGTACCAAGCTCAGTGATGCCCTCAAAACCCTCCTACCATTCACACAATCTATACCACTTACTATTGAGTATCTGAACACTGCTTCCCTCGGTCCCAAGAAAGACTATCGAATCAACAGGTAAGAATCCATATCTAAGATCTTAACAAATGTTTTGAAGCATTCTTCTCTTGAGAGACCTTGAAGTAGTATATTGTTTTTATGACTCAGATTGATGCCTGGAGTTCTGCAAATTGCTGATGGTACGCACTTGATATTGGACGAAACAGAATTGCAACCAGGCACCTTGAACTCTGTTGGAGTTGAGAATGCACAGCTGCTTAAAAACCTCTTGGAATGTCAGAAGGTAAAGCAATTTCATTATTCACTACTAATCAGGTTCAAATATATGAATATGGAATCTACTACTGTTTTCAGGTGGAGTATGATTTCCAATATTATAAAATGGAAATGGCCACTGATGTTCAAATGCTCATCTTCTCTGAGGGGAAATCGAACATAATGCCAGCCGATTTGGTTATACCTTTTCAACCTTCCCAAGTGAATTCATTGGAAGTCATCACACCAGAAACAGCAGAGGCTTGGAGGTGCTACTTAGCTACTTGCAAATCGTTATCTCACTCCATTGGGCAAGATTTACAACAGGTATAATATATGTATCTATGTCAATTCAATAATGTTAGAACCTGGTGTTTCTAAATCAACCCATTGTTTCGACTTTGGAGTCTAAAATTTAAAATTTTCTGCAAAATTTTGTTGCAGGTAGTGGAGAATGATTTAGTTACAGCAAGACAAACGGATCGTACTTTAGGCAGCCAAGATTTGAGCAGGTACTAAATGCCTTCTTAAGTTTTTTTCTAATCAAATATGTTCAAAATTCATTTTCTGTTTTTGTTTTGATTGTGTAGATTGTTGACAATGGCTCGGCTTATGTCTGTGAGTTATGGTGAGACTACTCTTTCACTAGAGCACTGGCAAATGGCGTTTGAACTAGAAAGACTAAGAAAGGAGAGACTCAAGTAAAACTACTGAAACCAGAAGATATATTATGGTTTTTAGATTGTTTGGATTTTGTAGTGTCCACTAAGATCAATCGTTTCCTATCTATTTATTAAAAAGGTGCTTACAAAGTATGAAGATCAATCGTTTCCTATCTATTTATTAAAAAGGTTAAACTTTAGAGCTTTTGATTGATAAGGTCAAAGTTCAAATCTCTGAAATTGCCATTGGAGTGCGCTCTGATAAAACATCAATTCACACAAACTTCAAAAACTGACTCACAAGTCCCAAACCTATTTCCTCGTCTCCCTCTGTTGTTCTGTTTCACTCATTCACTGCGCCGTTTCTTCTCATAAAACCCAAATTCAAAAACCGAAAAAAAAAGTCCAAATATTTATAATTTATGTGACAGAGTTTTCGAACCAAATTGGTATTAAAACAAATGGAAGAAAATTCTGAAGAGCTGAGGACGACGACAAGAGATAGTATTTACAGAGCTGCGAGGAGTATAAAGCGACGAGACAACTCTCTCTACAACGCTCTTCGTTCAATTTACCAAGACTCCATCTTTGTTCACGAGATCTCTCAGCTATGGCCTAAACTACCTCTCCTTGCGAACCTTCGTTGTGGTCTCTGGTACTCTCCCAGATTCGATGCCACCTGTTATTCCAAATCCACCGATGGTCATACTAATAATTTGTCCTTTAACACTTCTCCCCTCAATCTCCATCTTCCTCTTCTCGCTGGTATATATCAATTTGTCACTCTTCTTTCCAATTTTTCAAATTTAATCTTCACCATTGTTTCAAAAATCTCGCTTTTTGAATAGAGTAGCTTCATTTAGTATCAAAAACATATCTTTATGAATTGTTCATTGTTGTGTTATCGATTGATAGGAGAAAAAGGAGGATGCATCATTGTTGATTCTACTCGGAAAGGAAAGAGATTTCCAGATAGCATGTCGAAAACGATACCTATATGGTCATGTGTATTGAACCGCTCAATATTTAATCACTGGAAGAGCTTATGTAACACTGATCACCTCATTGATGCTGTGAGTTCATTTGTCTGCATTAGTAGAAATATTCTTCTGATCTTTTGAGGAAGCATTCTTGTAATTTATTACCTTCTTTTGTTGTTTTTGAATAGGGTTTAGCTAGTGATGATGATCATGATATTGATGGTGATAACATAAGGCAATTGTTAGACAAGTTGGGATTGTTCGTTACATCTTCCTCTTTGGGTTTCAAATACTGAGAAGGCATCTATTGAAGCTCGGTTGGATGAGTGGACAAGACAATTAGATGAGAGTGGAGCTGATATAGCTTCTCTTGCTTCATGTTTGAAGAAACCTTTACGTCCTCTTTGGGTTTCACAGAAAACAGTCATATGGTTGAATGAAGTACCTGAGCATGATTCATGGGATTTTACCACTCTCATACTTGTCTCAGCTTCTGCTTCTGGTGAACTTCTACACAGAACTAATTCAGAGTTAAGTTGGAATTATATTCCAGGAGCTGGTGACGATGAAGAGAGTTGGGCTAGAGGTTTATCTCCAAATGTTTTCTGGACACATGTTGACGATCTGATTCACTCGGGTCCTGATTTGTGTAACCAGAAAGTTGCAGAGATTGTTGAAAACGATAGAGTATATCGAGCGCAGAGAGGTCAGGAAGCTCCTCAGGTTGTTGTCAAATGCTCAAAATCTAATGGTGGAGTCAATCACGCTTAAGAGTGATGAAATCTTCTCTCTTAGTACACGAAAACCTAAAGTTGGGATGATGAATGTTGATGAAGAAAGCTTAGTATCTTGGTTTGCAACAACAAATCTTGCTGTTGGGGCATCACAAGTAGGTGAGTTTATGTTTTTTAGTACAAGTTTTGTCTTTTTCTTTTGCATTAACAAATCAAATCTTCAGCCTCTCAACATTCGTCTCTTTTTTTACTACAAATGTTGTCCTCTCATCAAATCTTCTTATCTTTTTGTTGCAGCTGGTAAGGCATCATCTATCGACTGCATATTAAACTGTGATCAAATTCCCATCTCAGTCCCACTATCATATGTTGAAGAGCATTTGCATCTTCCAATGAAGGTATGCCTTCAAGACAAACCAAACTCTTGCATGATACACAGTTTTTGCCTCAAACAAAAATTCATGAAAAGTGTATGTTTTCCAGGGTTCAAAGTTTGATAGATTTTCCATATCAAGAAATCTTCGTTCCGCGGTTAATTTTGCTAGGCTAAAGATGAGTTTGGGGAAGAAGCTCTTAGTTTGTTGTCAAGATGGTAAGTTTGTATTTCTATTCTTCCGTGTCTTGTTAAATTCAAACATAATTTGTAGCTAGTAGTACTTTTATGTTGGTCTAATCTATACTGTAATTGTGATGATAGGGGAAGATATCAGTGTATGTGTTTGTTTGGCCATCTTGGTGTCATTATTCAATGAAGAAGGTACTACTGCATTTTGTACTTTTTTTCGGTTCCACAATACCAGACTAAACCGTATAATGGTGTCTTTAACTTTTGAATCATTTTTTGTAGGAGCCTTTGATGGTGGTATATACTTTGAAGAGTATAACAAAAATGGAAATGCGACGGATGCTAATATTCGTATGCAAATATGCTGTGAATGCTCGACCTTCTAGAGGAAATCTAAAACAAGTTTTTGGTTTCCTCTCGTCGCAAAGCGTTAATTCTGACAACCGAAGTAGAAAGCCTCACTTGTTAGCTGTTACACTTACATTTATGATAATGTTGTTGTAAAATTTTGGTTACAAAATTTTATTTAATTGATAAGAAATAAAATAAAATCAGCGACACTAAACATGAAGATTTGATTCCAAAACCTCAAGGCGGTACAGTCTATTTCTCAATTTCCCCTTAACCAAAAGTGAAGTAAAATTGTTTTCGGATTAGAAGGACCCAGAATTGTATCTCCATAACTTGAACAAATTGCAAAACTAAAGAGGTTTTTATATAACAAAATAGAAAGTCGAAACAACTTTTTAAAACAGCTTTTGAGAATCATATGGCAATATTATTTGAACCAAACATAAGAACAACAAAATCTTGAGAAAAGAAGAAGAACAACAGGCTTCAGACACGCGGTGCAGCACCAGCTGCTCCTGCAGGACGAGGAGCCTGTCCAGGTTGTCCAGGCTTAGGAGCATCTTCCTGATAATCATAATTTAGCAAAAAACATTCAAACAACAACAAAGATAAAAATCAGGCTAGAGTCCGATAGAATAGGGTGAGTTTGAGACCAGAAAAAGAAAGGGAATACATTTTGAAACAAATATCATACTATAATCCAACTGTAACTTAAACTTCTAAGCATTTTTAATTTTAACATTAGTATTCAGGAAAATATACAGAGCAGATAGACATAAAAAAAGCCTAGTTAACCATTACTATCTCAATAGAGAAGACGCAAACTGGTAACAAAGAGATAGTGACTACCTTGCGTCTGACAAAACGCGGAGGGGGAGTACGAACTCTACGGTTGGTGCGGGATCGGACTCTGACGACGTGAGAGTGGATAGCACATGAGACACAGTATTGGGTCTTGGCGTATAGCTTGGGTAATGTGTAGCCTAT
Organism: Cardamine occulta; assembly: GCA_028015245.1. Taxonomy (NCBI): domain Eukaryota; kingdom Viridiplantae; phylum Streptophyta; class Magnoliopsida; order Brassicales; family Brassicaceae; genus Cardamine; species Cardamine occulta. Next base: position 21,115,408 of record CM051374.1, read on the forward strand.
GAATTCAAACAATGACTCATTCAAATACATTTACAAACCAAATCCTAATACTCCAAGAAAAAGATAGATAGATACCATCGTAGACGCTGGCTTCTTGAACATCTCTAATGGCAGCCTGCTCCACGATGTTCCTCACGATGAACCTCTTAATGGCCTTGTCCTATCCAAATTCCAAGCAAGGATCGAATATCAAAATCCACAGAGAATGTTGAATTAGTAGAAATTGAGAAGCAAATGTGAGGACTGAGGAAGAAGAAGAAAGTACCTTGGGGCAACATTTGCCACAGTTGGAGCATCTGATTGGTTTGACGTGTCCTCTGTTGTGCTTGTTCCTCCCACCGTTCCTACGCTTGAAAGTCTGCAAACACAGATCAATTCTGAATCATCTTCATTCTATAATCTAATTAGCGAAAAATCGAAGAAGACAGTGAGTACCATCTTCCGACTGCTGCTGCTAGGGCTACTCTCTCTTCTCGCCTGGAGGAGCTCATCTTTAATTGTTACTGCTTGGGCTTTCTTTTATAGTGGGCTTTTAACATTGTTACCTTGGGCTTTATTTTCTCTTGTTTTCTAATAACTTCTTCTTTAAGATCGGTCCTACACCAACCCATTGTTATATGTTACCAGAGTTGCTTTCTTTTTTTCTCCAGTAAATTGACATTTAGCCTTAACAAAACAAATATCTTAATGAAGAGAGAAATTTGAAGTAAACATAAATTTTATATAAGTAAATAATCCGAGAAAAACAGGGAGGATTACTGAATTAAACAACTAAACACACTGTGAAAACTCTACTCTACTCTACTCAACGTGAAACTACCAAAAAGAAAAACTTAAAGAGTGTTTTCTTGCGCAACAAGTCAATAAACAAACTCTTAAACTCTATTAAAACATAAGACAAATCTTTCTTCTCCGGCGAAGGTAAGGTAAAGTGATCACCAGATGGAACCTGGAAGCTTTGGAATCACCATCCAGTCCCGTTGTTCTCTTCTGGTTTGCATTAATGGAGGAAGACTGAGATTTTGTGTAATGAAAGGATGTTTCAAGAGCTCAGCCGCTGTGGCCCTGCGTGAGATATGCTCATGGCACCGACGCAAGAAATCTTTAGCCACCGGAGAGATATCGTTAACCCACAACCAGTCGAAATAATCACCTTCACGTTTCTGAGGTTTACCTCCAAACATCTCACAAACCACACTCCCTAGAGACCATATATCACGAGCCGGCTCGATCAGTGAGTTTGGCCACAAAGACTCGGGTGACATGTACAGAGGCGTACCAACAGAGCCATAGGCAAACATAGCCGGAGTGTTAGGATATTTGGATAAACCGAAATCAGCAAGCTTCAGATCGAACGGCTCTCCATGAGTACCGGAGTTGAAGAGGAGTAGATTGGCTGGCTTGATATCGCAGTGAACGTAGCCTTTGCCGTGAAGAGCCTCAAGTCCTTGTAGGATCATACGAGTGGCATGTTGGATCATATACTCAGGCAGTGGTTTACCACCGAACTCCTCGGAGATCATCTTCTCAAGAGTTCCTTTGTTGGCGTACTCCATAATGATGTAACTAACTGTCTCGCCATTCGTGTTCTTCTCGAAGTGGATCATAGGGTTCGTAGCTCGGACGATGCAAGGATGCTTGTCGAAGATAGTCATGATATCGAGTTCCTTCAAAAGATTACTTAATACATTTATGGGAGACGTCTTCTTCGCATAGGATCGTGATTGAGGATCCTTTACGAGAGTTACAGAGCCGTATCCCCCTCGGCCAAGAACATGAGCCGGCTTCAATGGAGGCAACTTGTACATTTCATCCATGAAACTACTCATCTTTAAGGTTTTTTTTTGGTAACAAGTTTTGTATGCTTGTTGTTATGTGAGTTACAAAGAATCATGTATCACATTCTCTATATATACAGCTTTTGGTAGTTCGGTGCTGAGTTCCTTTTTCAGTTGGAGCTAGGACATGTTCTCTTTTTCCAGTTACGAGTTTAAAAACCTTACACACGCTTTAGATAATTAGATAAATATTAGATAAATATAACTGTAATATTTCCCTGTTATCTGATTTTTTCAAAATATCTTTAGTTTCCTTTTTCATTTTCCTTATCCAGCCTTCTATTTTTTCAAAAAAGAATTTCTTCTATTTCTCATGTCTTTAAATCACTCTTTCACACCCTTTTCCCCGCTAATAGGTTTGTAGCACGTGTTTTACTATCAGCAAAGGACATGCAAACAGCTACCTAAAATATTTCTTTATTAAAAACTCTTAACCATTATACCACAATCACAAGCCTCTCATAACAATAACCTAAATAGTAAATCCTTTGTTTGTGTGAAGGTTTAGAGATAATGTGTGGGCATATTTAGGCAGAAGATGGAACCTTAAGCTTTTTGTAGCACCTCCTTAGCTTTGTTTACCCACACGCTATATATATCGTCAGCGAACAAAACAAAATGCACCTTAATAAGAGTGACAATATGAGATCAGAAAAGTGTTAGTCAGTTGGTGAGGTTTTAATCCATGGAAGTGTGACAATCAAGTTAAGAGAAGCTATCTTTACCTCTTTAAAGTCATTAGAGAACTGTTTGATTGTTGATATACCGATCGCAGCAGCTTCATCAAAAGGATATCTAACAAAACAATACATTGAGAACATAATGATTCTCTTTCAGTTTGCACAGACTTTCCAAGAGTAGTCCATCACTAATGGTATAGGTCTTGTAGCATATATATATATCATAAATCTACTAGCAAACCTAAATAGGGAAACAATAAAAACTACTAAAAGTCTCAGGTAGTGCAAACGTTACCCATAAACCCCACAAGATATGGCAGGAAATGCAATGTACTTTATGTTGTTTTCCTTTGCTACTCTCAGACTATTTCTGTAGCAAACATAAAGATGAATTGTTGTTTATTAGAGCAAACATGTCTTATAGAGAGTAAACAAGAGAAACTGTGTTTAGGCTTAGGCTTACTTGTAAGAATTTGCTAGGGATTCTTTAGGGTTGACATCTGAGTCATAGACCGGTCCAACAGTGTGAATCACACGCGATGCAGGCAAGTTAAAACCCCTGTTCCATTATTTAAACCCAACTAGTTTCATCACTCTACAATCCCAATTTTGAAATACCTTAGTTCACATTTATACATAAGAAGAAAAAGAGTAAACCCACGGAGTAATTCTTGCTTCTCCGGTTGGACAACGAACTCCAGGACGAACTTCAGGAACCTCATAGCATGCTGCTCTGAGTTGTGGCCCAGCAGCACTATGTATTGCTGTCACATACATAATCAAATTTTGCATTCAGATTTCATATTGTACCAATACAACCACACAATGGCAATGGAATTGGAGATAATTGAAGAAGACAAGGATCCTAAACTTACCTCCATCAGCACCACCACCACCTAACATACGCTCATTTGCTGGATTAACCTGAAGAAACAAAAAGCTTAACTCAAAGTAATGATACAGCCAAATTAAGAAACCTAATTACAATGTGTATATTCCAAGAGCCTAGCAAATCATTTACATCACCAAACTAATCAAGTTTCATCTAAAATTTTGAATTGATTGAGAGAAGAGAGACTTACAATAGCATCGGAGGAGGTATCAACGGACCATTTGGTGATATCTCCTTTAAGGATCTTAAGAAGACTAGAATCAGATAAATTGAAAACAGCTCCTTCGTCTCCAGAAGCCATGGATGATACAGTTGTCAAGCGAGAAATCCTCGTAGGAGAAGAAGAAGCGGTACGAAACCGTAACGCGGCCGATTGGAGAGTATTGACGGCGGAGATCAGAGAAGCTCTCGACGAAACCGAAGTTGAGCTCGAGTGTAATCTAGAGAGACTCGAGCTTCCCACTCCACAGGTCAACCAGAGTCGTCTCATTTGAGTCCTTAGCCAAATTTTAATGAAATCACAGGTTTTGGCCCATTACTAATAGCGATATGTATGGGCCTAATCTTGGGCCCGACCAGATGATAAAGCACACGATGTAGGATTTAATAAAAAAATTAAACACATTTGTTCTCAAAGCTTGTTGTCCCCTTTGTGAAGTGACGATAATACTAGTTTACTACATGAGACAATGGCATTATTTTTGGCGGGAGTGCATAAATTTTTAAAAACAACAGTTGAGATTATTGAAGAATCGAGTTTTGGTAGTTCTCGGCGAAGGAGAGAAGTTGCGGCCATGTGGTGGAGGTGGCAAATCCTTTGCTTTGTTCAGCCACATTGTGTATGTATCTTCGTTAAACATAACAAAATGCACCTGACAAAGATTTAACACTTGTCAGTAACACCGCTGGAAATACTATTTTTTTTACTAAGAGTAAACTTCTTGGACTTGATTAGGATTTCTTAAGCACAATAATTTACCTCTTTAAAATCTTTGCCAAATTGCTTAACCGTGGAGATAGCTATAGAAGCAGCTTCATCCAAAGGATACCTAAGAATCAGATGAACAACAAAAGGTTCATATCATTTGCAATGTTCTTCTCTTTGGATCAAAAACCTCTAGCAACAAAGGCAAATATAAGGTTTTTCATTCTTCCTAATATCTATAACTTTACCTGAAAATACCACAAGAAATCGCAGTAAATGCAATATACGAATGTTATTTTCCTTAGCCACTCTCAAACTGTTCCTGTTGCCAAAACCAGTATAGATAAACCATAAGTGAAGTAACCAAGATGGATACTCTTACTCTACACAAAAATGTATTTTCTTGCTTACTTATAAGCGCTTTCTAGAAGTTTCTTAGGATTCTTCTCGGCATTATAAATGGGTCCAACCGTGTGAATCACATGAGATGCAGGCAAGTTGAAACCCCTACTCCATTAGACCATTTCCAATAAGCAGATACCAATCAACAAACTCAAAACTTGGAAAAACTCAGAACAATAATACAAAAGAGGAGAGAAAAGAAAGTGAAACCAACGGCGTAATTCTTGCTTCTCCAGTGGGACAACGGATTCCAGGATGAACTTCTGGGACTTGATAACATGCTTCTCTCAGCAATCAATCAAGTTTCCTCATTTTTTAAAGTTCAAACGTTAAAAAAATGTCAAAAGGAATCAGATTTCTCTGTTTCTGATCATTCCAATAACAATCAAATCTTCCAAAATATAAACTTTTCTGTTGTGAAACGAAAGAAACTACCCGAAACTGTTACCATATAAATTTGGATCTAACGGAGGAGAAGAGAAAGAGAATAAGACTGACAATAGCATCGGAGGAGCCATCGATGGACCAAGTGGTGATATCACCTTTGATAATCTTAAGAACACTATAGTCAGATAACTTGAAAGCAACTTCTTTGCTGTCAGACACCATCACTGGTTTAGCTTTTCGTCTCCGGAGATACAAATTGCCGTTTCTGAAAACAGAGACGAATATACAATTCTTCTTCACGCGCTTAACGACCGTTGACTCAAAAGTCAAAATTATATAATTTGAAGTACTGTATTAAATTCATTTAACAAAATACAAATATATGCCAAAAGGCTAAATTCAACAAACATGTAAAAACAATTTTAAAAAACCTTGCTTTTTTTTTTGTAGGTAATGTGAATACAATCATTGAAGCAATAATCCGTAAAAAAAACCAAAAAAAAGCTAAGCTAGCGGGTGCTTGCGAGCCACCTCAGCAAATCGCAGCCACGTCAGCACCCAAAAACAAAGAGAGGATGATGATGAAGCAGTCTGGACTTAGAATTGACCGCCTTGGTAGGTTTGTCCGAACTGCCAATTAGAAGGAGCCACGTCATTGCTAACGAGGGTGCGACCATCGCTTGTAGTGACTTGAAAGGAGAGGCTTTGGTCGTTGAGGTAAGAATTGCTCTGCCAGTTCTGTCCCCAATTCCTAGACATTGCTTGCCATGACTGTGTTTTTGAGCCTTTGATCGAGACAGCGTGGACGTCTCCGGCTCCTCCTACGTTGGAGATTAGAACGAGGTTGAAGTATGAATGTCCGTTGATCGTAAACCTTATTCCTCCTTTCTTCATACACGGTACTCTGCAATCACACATAACCACCCATTAAGACCATGGCATTATTTCAATGATTTGAAGTAGGTTTTGTAGACGGCATACAATAAGAATATAGTATGGTTTTAATTTAATAAAAACATCACATATGACAATATTTACTTAATTTGGAGTTGGCGTTTATTATATTTTGCATAAATATTTTATTTTAAAAAGTGAAAATGTTTTATTTCTACAAATGTGAAAATTTAATTATGCAAACCTAGGAAATTAGCATTTTAAACAATAGTTTCAAGAAACTTAAGCGGACCTTCGGAAAGAGACAGGGACAATGCCGGCACGATACTGAGCGATTTGGAGAAAGGCTGGCTCGGCGAGGTCGAAATGCTCAAGAGGAGGATTACACCATCCACCATTATCGTTGGAGAGGCCAGGGTTTGGTGGGCAAAAGTTAGTGGCTGTGACTGTAATAGTAGACGAGAGACACCATCTAGGGTCATCGTTACACTTCATCTCG
>CM051374.1:21122024-21147024 GCA_028015245.1 Cardamine occulta
TAGCACGCGCCGCAAGTGAGTCCGTTGTTGAATAAAGCCGTACTTAAAGCCGCCGTGTTCGTCCCGTAACCTTGGCTATACAAATTTCCATAGCCACAAGCTCCACCTGAATATTTTTTATATGCCACGTGTTAGCTAGCATACGCGTTTATAAAGAGATTATTTTAGCTAACATACGCATTTATAGTTGTTATTGGTCTTACCCATGGTGCCAGAAGCATCGCCACCGCCGTAGAAAGTGGCGTGACCGCCTTGCCAACCTCCGTAGTCTCCATGAGTTCCTTTAAGAAAGAATAATAAGCTGAATATTAATAAAGTTGAGATTGTAGAATATTTGGAGTCTAATGTAATAGACATTTTTTTTTTCGTTTTTGTTTAGGAGGGGTTGGTTATTCCGGTTACGAGTATCGGATCTAATTTGGTGAGAATCGTGAGACTGATATGGAATCAAATGGAGGGATTGAGTATATATATAGGAGTTCTCGAGTGTATTAATAGTGGCAAGAGAAAACATTATTTAAATGTTTGGAGTACTTATTGGTGTGTGTATCTTCTTTCACCGTTTTGGACATTGATATATTTTATTCAATATCTGTGGCTAATTTGCGAGAGAATTTCGCATTTTCTTTCTCGTTATTTCCCAATTATGATGTATATACTTCTTAATTTTTGATATTCATACAGTAATTTATATCTCGTTTCCTCCCAAGAAATCGAGCATCAAATTCGGAATGGCCAAATGGGTGACTTGTGTAGATAGCTAGAAGCAAAGTCAACAATGTAAGCCACCGTTAATATTCTTGAGTAGAGTCAAGATTATATTTATTTTATTTTACCTTTTTTTGTTGCGGTCAGATTTATATTTGAATTGTATTATGTTTGTGGACAACAAAAAATAAATAGTTAAAGAAAATAAAAGAGAAATGTATGGATTTATGATATAAAAAGATGATGGACTTTGAAGGTTGTGGCCACATGCAAATGTTGCGGTTAGACCAACTGCGATTCCTAATCAAGTGGCCCATACTTGCACATGCTTTAATACACAAGTCTTTATTCATTTGTCTCTTCTTTCATTTTACGTTGGTCATATATGATCATATCTCTTATTTGTGCCGAAGGTTATATAAATTCACAAAATATTTGTTAATTAATGATTTCCCTGTGTTCAATGTTACTAAATACGGAGTAGTACTCATTTGGTTACATGAATAATGTATTTCACATACACCGTAGTAACAAAAATTCAGCGGTAATCATTGTTCGTATTGTAAGGGAGAATATATAATGCACACTCTCGATTTCATGTCACTTTTATTTTTTTGCCTATCTTAAAATATTGGATAAGCGGATCAAAATTTAAACCTAACGAAGTATCGGGAGTTGACTATATATAGATATTAGATAACATTCTATATTCATCAAATCAATAATTGGTAGTTACAACACACTTTTTCTTTTTAATGATGTTAAGAATCAATTAGCTAATAGTCATGGTTCTTTAGAATAATTAGGTTTGATCTCGTTATTGGCAACCGTGCCAAGTGCCAAAAAGGTAAGTGAAACTCTTTTTCAATATGTTTTCACTGTAAGTTTAATGGTTCTTAACCAAAAAATGTATATATGAATGGTCAAATTTCATCAGAAAGTTTGATTTCATCATATTGTGTTTATCTAATTATATAACCATTTGTACCTTAACTAGTTTTTGTGATGTAAAAGTCATGTTAAGAAATATTCCAATATTGTTAGTCTAAGAGTTTGATTAGGAATGTGATTTTGCTTAGCTATTTAAAATTGCCTGGATTGACTAGACATGCCATTAATAAATTAAATAGATCGTAAGTGGGTCAGTATCGGTCCTACCATGTTACGAGCACATGGAAAGCCTTCGACGTTTAAGACTCTCATGCATTTTTATGATACGTCATTTTCTTGGCCCCCTATATACATCCGATTAATTACTATTCTGTGTCTGTATATTGTATGCGTATGTATATGCCTAGAATGTAATCAACTTAACATAGCCATATATAGGCTACTTCGTGATTCCCTATAAACGCAGAAATGTATTTTGATTTTGGTAGAGCAACCAAGGGTTTTTGTAAAAATTACTTCATGTTTAGTGAATTTAATTAGGAGTACTTTTACAAAAAAAAAAGTTTAGGTGCCGTCATAAATTCAAAGCTTATTTACAACGATTTACAGAGGGGAAATTAGGGCAACTTAGTAGCTAACAGCCTAACACCATTACAAAGTGTGAATCTATCAAATATTCATAACTAAGATAAGACCCGCACATTGCGCGGAAACAAATATATTTGAAATTGAAATTTTATAAAAATATGTAGGTATTTTTAAAAATTTAATTATATTTTTAGTTATACATACAATTTGATAGTATTGAGATGTGTATAATGACGAGTTTAGGCCATCATATTATAGATCCGATTTTTTCTGTACCCGATCCAAATGATTCAAACCCGTTAGGTAAAGATGATAGAATTTATCTATTAGAATCAATAATTAATTAAACATGTATAGAAAACCTAAAAGTATGATCTTTTTGAAACAAATATTTTTCCTAGAAATATGATCAATAAGGAACGTAAGGAGTATATTTTTAATTTTTTTAAAAATTTCTAAATTATTTATATTTTTAAAAATTTACTTAAAGTTATTCGATATTAACAAAATTAATAAAATTTGTTTAAAAAGATCCAAAAATTTGAAAAAAAATCTTGTTACAGTTTTAAACTATATGTGATTATCCATTCATACAAAAATTTAATTACATATATTCTCTGTTTAGGTATTAATCACAAAAATGTGGAACTAACTCCTATCTAAAATTCTATTCCAATTGGTTTGCTGATTTTACTACAAGGCAAAATTTTATTTTCTATAAATGTTTCATTATATTTTTCAGAGTAAATAATCATAGAAATAAAGGTTATCATGGATAAACTATGATTAATATTTTCCATATAAAATTCTAATTGAAATGAAACCTAAATTGAGCATATCACGCATAAAAAATTGAGCATATAAATGATTTTCGTATTACATCTCTAATACAAATAAAAACTGAATTATTTTGGTGTATATAAATGATTTTCGTATTACATATTTAGTTATGTGAACCTGTAATTAAGATCTGCTTAATTTTTGTTTCCAAAAAACATATATTTTGAAAGGTTATTAAATAATTCAAAAACAAATACCTAAAAAAAATCTGTAGAATTCAAAAACGAAAACTTATTTAGTAAGCTTTTAAAAATATATGACAATCATTTCTAAAACTATCGAATAAAATACATTAAAAACAGTTGCATACATCTCATTTAACTAAATCTTTTCCATATAATAAGTGCTAAAAATAAATTTATAGAAGACATTGTTGAGTAAGTATGGCCAACAGAGATGTCGTGTTATCTTAGAGTCAGGACAATTTTGTTTTCTTATGATCTTTGTACAAAAACAACAAATAAAAAGAGTTACAATAGTCGGTGGCTACACCATGGATACTTCTGAACATCTCCATGCCCTAAAACTTTAAAACATTCACAAACTTCTTCTTCATCTTTTTCTTCATTCCAGAAATGAACATTCAAAATCATAATTAACTGCAAGGAAACAAATTAGAAAAAGTAACACAAATACCATTAAAAACAAACAAAATGTTTCATCTGACCTTACCTCTTTTTATTATACCTGTCAATAAAAAAAAATATCATAGGTATAGACAATGATAAGATAAATTCCAAAACACTCAATCAAAGAAACCATGGGAATCAAAGGTAGATAGCTTAGAAAATTTTATGTTTTGCTGGTGGCGATGATGAAAAAATGAGTAGAGTCTCTTCTTTATTTATAGTGAACTTTAGACTTTTAGATCAAAGGCTAAATTTTTGAAAAAGATTTTGGATCCAAAACGATGATTAGTCAGAAATATAGTAAATGGGGAATTTTACGATATTAGTAGATGTTAATAATTAATTGTGCCAAATTATTAGTTTCCAAATTTCAAATAAACAGGATATATGCCTACAATCTCGGGTATATTTGAATTGTTAAATTTGGAAACTAATATAAAATTTCTCTCAATTACAGATTGAGATTAGAATTAAAGTTTGTACAAATCAAAGAATTTTGAAGGTGTTAATTTTAAATTAACTTAAATTATATAATATATTAAGTTTGGTAATTTAGTCTTAAATTCCGTATCCTGATGTCCAAAAAAAAAAAAGTTCTTTATCCAACCTTCCGATTTTAAATTTGAATTTGTTAAAGATTTATTTTAAATTTGAATTTTATAAAAGATTCTCTATCAATTTTTTATGGATGGGTTAAATATTTTATTATTACTTAATATTTAATATGGTGAAAATATGGGATTTTATTTTGATATATATGAAAATTTTAAATTTAAATAAATTCCGACTGTTGGATTTTTTTTTTATGAATTTATATTACAATGATGTTATGTTAAATACATATTTATACTTATACTTTTATTTTACTTTATGAATTATGTAACTTAATTAAATTCTGAATGTTGGATAAAATGATATCTTAAAAAATATTTTTTGTTAAAGATATGTTTAACCATAACAACCATAACATGTTAAATGATTATCATTAATTAAGAAATGATATTTAAATTGTAATTGAAATTTGATATGAATGATGTAAGAGAGATTAAACTTAAATTAATGGTTTATAGTAGGTCTAATGGCAAAAACTACAATTAGTCTAGTAATTGTTGTCTTGTTCTAAAAATCTTATAAGAATTAATGTGGTAATAACACATCAGCATGGCACATCCGTAAATACCACGTCCACTTCAGGACAAGGTTTTTTATTGAAAGTGTGCTTCTCAAATAATATATGTATATTAGATTTCTGACCAAAGCTTATTAAAAACAAAATTCATATGTTAATGTGTGCTAATTTTCATAAATATTTTCTTGCCTGAAAATTGTTATTTCATGTGAAACAATAATTTGCGAATTTTGTGGCAGATGAATGGCAACATGATATTTTTTTTTCATTAATATAAAATTTATAATATTATTTTATAGACTTACAAAAATCACTATATATATATATGTCTTTTAGTAGCTAATTTAATAATAAAATTCCACCAAGAAATAAAAGAGTATGTGATAAATCAGCTAACACAAGCTGATAAAATAGTATATATCATAACTACTTTAGATCGATAGTGGGATTAGCTTTACTTTTGAGAACTACCGTCTTTGTTTGGGTAAGATGTTCTTGACAAAGAATCTTTAAGTGGTTGAGTTCGTTTATTTAAACTTTAAAGGTTACCCTGTGTACACATTTAGCTACTACGAAATTAATTAACCGGACGACTGTAAGATTTTAAATCTTTAAAGTTTTATTTTGGTCATATTGTACTATTTTCTTTAATTACCATTATCTACAAAACTACAACATAAATTCTAATGAGACACTAATCTATTTTGAAGCTGGCCTGGATAAGAGCAAGAATCTATTAAAGCAAAAAAACTGTTGAATTGTATCCACAAAACGGTCACGTGAGGTCTATCCAAAATGTACCAAAAGAAAACTAATTTAAGGGGCCACACTTCAAGTAAACAACCATCACAATGCTTTATTTGTCCATTGCCCCAAAAACTGTTGGCACTGTCCATAACTACGTGCCTTAAAAATGGTCATTGTCGAAGGAGAACGTCATTTCAATGATCCAGCCGACACAAGATAAATAAACTTCAAGTGTTCTTAAGCTTTTCTCATGTGAATATAAATAGTTCATAATTTCTCATGTGAGTATTTAATTTGTTGTTTGGTAGTTAGGGTACCTCCTTAGTGGCCTTAACATGACAAGTTCGGTTCATGTAATATGTGTCTTGACCCGATTCAAACACGTAACCCTGTTTTAGTTTCCAAGCTTAAAGTGAGATTTTTCATAACCTTCATTGTCTTCTGATGAAGTTATGTTGGCTTGTAGCAGCGGGTTCAGAGAAATGAAAGACGAAAAACTGATTCCCGACATTAGGGTTCTTGTGGGAGTCTTAAGAAACTCGTGGTTGAAGCCAAAGTAACTTAGGAATCCCCAGATCGAGATAACACATAAGAGAGACCTGCAAAACCAAACCAGTTTCTGGTCTGGTTCAAGGCAAAGCCAAAGCCAAAGCCAGAGCCAAATACAAAATCCCGACATTAGGGTTTTTGTGGGAGTCTTAAGAAACTTGTGGTTGAAGCCAAAGTAACTTACGAATCCCCAAATCGAGATAACAAATAAGAGACCTGCAAAACAAAAACACTTTCTGGTCTGGTTCAAGGCAAAGGCAAAGCCAAAGCCAGAGCCAAATCCAAAATCCCGACATTAGGGTTCTTATGGGAGTCTTAAGAAACTTGTGGTTGAAGCCAAAGTAACTCAGGAATCCCCAATTCTAGGCAACAAATACGACACCTGCAAAACAAAAACAGTTTCTGGTCTGGTTCAAGGCAAAGCCAGAACCAAACCCAAATCCAAATCTAACCACCATTTATAAGGATGATTGAAGAAGCAAATAGGGAAGCAAGAGAATAGAAATAATCAGAAACATATCTGGTAGACTTTAGAATGTTGAAACATCTGTGGTCTCTAAAATGAAAACCCCCGAAACCCCCAAAAAGAAACCAGTTTTTTACAGAGTAAAAATGAGTCAAAATGGTCTTGGAGGTTGTTACTTTTAAACTAAATGTTTTTTAAGGGAGAGCAAAAGAATAGGTTTATCGACAAAGCAGAGCCTCACATGGTGCTGCTGCTTTCACTGACGCTGTCAGACCTACCATAGCTTGAGCCTCTTCCACAGCTGCCAATGTCAAGCCCCTGTAACCTGCCAAGATGGTCTTCATGCATTGCCTCTGAAAAGGAATGAGACTGAGGCGACACATTGGAAGTAGCATGATGCATGAGCTGATGAACTTGGGGAGGGCTTGGGCGAGAGGATGATGATGCCATGTTGTGGTTTTGGTGGTTGTTGGGCTGGAAGAGATGGAACTGATGAGTCATTTGCTGAAGGTTTCGAGCATCGGTTTGTTGCTGATGATGCTGCTGCTGCTGAAAGAAGGATTGCTGTGATGGTTGCTGCTGTTGAGAGTATTGCATGTGTGCCATTCCAAGGTTGTAAGCATCAGAAGGTGAGACTTCTCCAGTGATGAATTTCATCCTCTCAACTTCCTTTTTCAGCTGATCATTCAGTGCTGCGTAGGGAATAATCATCGATTAAGAGACCTTAAAACCAAAGAATCATACAAAGGGAGGGAGGGAGAGATTAATATACTTACCATCTCGCAACTTAGCTTGCTGTTCCATGACCTGTAAACGAAGCTTGAGCTCAGCGTTTTCAGATGACAAGCCATTCGTATCTCTCTGTAAGAAGCAAGTTATTAGGCAGTAGACGAGAAACTGATATTTTAGTAAATGCAAAAAAGTGCAAAGAAGAGAATGTAACTGCAAATGAAGTTTGATAAGGAACCTGGTAGAGAGAGAGTTGTGCAGCAAGGGTAGTAGATTCAGTCTGCAAGGATTGGACTTTTTTCTCAAGTTCCAAAATGTATCGAGCCTTCCTTTCTTTGGAACGAGCAGCAGACTGTCGATTAGCAATGATCCTGCAGAGAGTGGATTAGACAATTGAAACAATGAGTTAACAGAGAATAACGAATGCTTCCACTCATATTGAAGAGCTTATAACAAGATAGAAAAACAGAGGACATTGTTGTTACAATCAATAAATCATAAGAACAGTCATGCAATTAATAGTGAACAATTAAGGATCTCCAAGAACATTCATTAATTGCCCTTAACCATATTTAAGACAGATTAGATCCCACAAAAAGCTAATTCCAAAACTTTTCGAAACAAACCCACTTGAAACTATAACTTTCAATTCCAAAACAGTTGAATACTAAAAGGGAATGTGGAAAATTGTTAAGGCTTCAAACTACTTTCAAGCCATACGAGAAGTACCACACAAATAAAAAGAGATCATTAGATATTATCTATCTAACCAGACAAGTTTGAACCGACCACTAAAACAAAAGCTAGTCCCAACAAAAAAAAAATGAGGGCCATCACATCAGCATGAAAGAGACGTATTCCAACTTAGGATTTAAACAAAAAAGCATACTTTTATGGGTCCCTCATGGTCTCTCTCTCTCTCAAACGGAAAGACCTAAAGAAAAAAAAGCAGGCATAGGAGGAACTAGGAGCTAACTATAATTCAGTTAAAATCAGTTATCGTTGAGGTTCGAGAACAGAGTCAAAGAAAGGTGATGTAACACGTAACCTAAAAAAGCAAAAAAGAAAAATCTCAAAAGAACCTAATGCATCACATCAACATCAAAACATAAAAAATAAAAAATAAAAAGTTCATAAAGAATCCGTCTTTATTCCGCTAATTCTAAACAAGGCATAAACTGTTTCATTAACAATGTAACAGGAACTAGATTCCATCAGATCACACAAAATTCTAGAGTTTTTAGGGTTAAAAATGAAACCTTTTAGCTCTCTTGGGATCGACGATCCAAAGCTCAGCGAGTTTATCAGGAGCCATGGCTTTCTTAGCCTCAATTGATTCCATAGTCGAAGAGCCATCAACAGAGAGGCTTTGCCTGTGTCTGGGTCGGGAATTGCCAGCGTCATTCCCAGCCTCACCGGAAAATGGGTTATCGGACCTAGGAGCCGATTGTCCAGCGGAATCAGAAGCGGATCCGGATCCGGATCCAAGTTTCTCAATGTCCATGTATGAGAAAAGCTCCTCTTCGGATCCAAGCTCTTCGAATCCATTGAAAGGTTCAGAGAGATCCAGATCTTCAGGGAGACGGAATTGAACCTCTGACTGGGCTCTCCGGTGATACGGAGCACGAAATGACGCCGGAGTAGGAGCTCCGGATAAAGGTGGGCATTGTTGGCGAGCGCTCAGGTTTGCATTCACGTTGGAACGATCCTCCATGTCTGGATCTTCCTTCTCTCTATCTCTGTTTCGCGCCCACCAAGTTCTTTGGTTTATCTGTCGGAATTGGGACAGCGAAAGAGACTCACGTTTTATGTCCGAAGGTGATGGCTATTTAAACTAAACAAAAACAAACCAGGAGCACGCTCCTAAACGGCGTCGTTTGCGCACTATTTTGTGTGTGTTTAACCCTTATTTTTATAAATTAAGCAAAAAAATCATATAGATTTTCTTTCCTTTTTAAGTAATTGAAATCTATGGATGTAATTAGTTTGTTAGCTGTGTACAGTGTATCATGATATCCAAAATTCTACCTGGTCAAATATGTTTATCTTTCCATTAAATATTTTACTATATAACATACAGAATTGCTTATATATATAAACCAAAAAAATCACCATGGTCAACTATATATTTTTTCATTAATATTTTACTAAATAACACAGATTTTTTTTATCTTTAGATAGCCATTCAATTTGTTTTTTCCACCCAAAGGATGAGGTTTATTATCATCATTGTTATCTGCCTGATAGTGTGTTATCTTTAGTTTTATCAGTTTTGTGTGGTAGTGGTTTGGTTAGTGCATGAACTATCTATGAGGTTTATTAGTGTAAGAACTATCTATGGATGTAATTAGTTTGTTAGCTGTGTACAGTGTATCATGATATCTAAAATTCACCCTGGTCAAATATGTTTATCTTTTCATTAATATTTTACTATATAACATACAGAATTGCTTATATATAAACCAAAAAAATCACCATGGTCAACTATATTTGTTTTTTCAATAAATATTTTACTAAATAACACAGATTTTTTTTTTTAATCTTTAGATAGCCATTCAATTTGTTTTTTCCACCCAAAGGATGAGGTTTATTATCATCATTGTTATCTGCTTGATTGTGAGTTATCTTTAGTTTTATCAGTTTTGTGGTAGTTATTTGGTTAGTGCAAGAACTAAGACGTTTAAAATAATAATATTTATCAGATTTTTTTAATAACAAAAATGATAGTTTCTATCATAAGTTATCGTTAGCTAGTCAATATTCAACAAATTGCATATTATGTCAAATATGTTAATCATAAAATTATACCATAATCTAATAAGTATGATAATATTCTTTACATGTTGACGATATTTTGTTGGAAAGAGATAACTTATGCCGGTTTACTCTTTGGATAGTAAAACCATTGTTATAATAACAAAAAAAAACATAAAATAACTCTAAATTGCTATCCTTAATAACCAAATTCATTGTGTGTGACAAAAAAAAAAGATTTGTCGAATGATTATGATTTTGTATATTATGATTCGTTGAATGATTATAATTTGTTATAAAAAATAATAAAATTCATAAGAATATCCCTTGATTAGACAATAGTATGTTGTTCGCCATAATACTTATAAGTCCAAGTCAATTATCAGGTATAATCTACGTAAGTCTATTGTCTTGGACGACTCCAACACCAAATTTGTTCGTCATAATAAATAACAAAAAAATTCTAAATTAGATAAATTAATAATAGCTAAAAATAAATTACATCATACTAATTTTCAGAATTAGAGCAGTTCCAACACATTTCTCTATTTTTTTACTTTAAAATAGAGGAACACTAAAATAGAATTGAGTTTTGCTCCAATCCATTCCTCTGCTTTTTACTCTATAAAAGAATATTTCAAATATATTTTTTATCTACTTAATTGTTATTTTCAAAAACCATCCATTATTTTTCAAATTTGTAAATTTGACTTACTTATTTTATTTTTAATCAAAATATAATTTCATTGAAATGAAAAATTTATCACATAAATAAAAATATTTACACAACATATAAAACAATAACAAACACAACAAAAGATAATAGATTTTAAAGCATAATTATTAGTGTTTCTCCTACAAATGATCAACTAATGCATTTCAAAGTGTGAAATGGACTAATATTGTTTACTAATATTGTTTATGAGCTAATATAAAATAAATTATCTAAATTTAGTTAACTACATAACAAAATAAAATTGTTTAAGTATACAATAAAAACATATAAAAATTAAGGACTACTTTATAAATAAAAAAAGTTTTACTTTATAATAGAGTAATGAATAGTATCTCCAATGTATTCCTCTATTTTTTACTCTAAAATAGAATAGAGTTCCTCCCTAATTTTTTACTCTATTTTAGAGTTACTCTATTTGTAGAGTAATTGTAGAGTAAAATATAGAAGAAAAAATAAACTCTACATATGGAGTAATACTATCATTTACTCTATTTTAGAGTGAAATATATAGATGACTTTGGGCAAATGTTATTTTATAATAGAGTTTAGAGAAAAAAATAGAGTGTGATTGGAGATACCGTTACTCCAAATATATAGTAATATTTTCATTACTCTATTTTAGAGTGAGATATAGAGTGGAGTTGGAGAATGTTTTACTGTATAATAGAGTTTAGAGAGGGAAATAGAGTAGTATATTCAGACCATAAATGTTCAATTAACCATTATGAAGTTTAATAATGAGTATTAATTTAGATATTTTACACATTAAAATTTCATATTAGTTACAATTATAATTTTATTACAATTACAATTTTATACTATTCTAACTAAAAGACAGAAAAATACTGATAATATATTTATTTTTAGTTGATAAACAAAATTTTAATTATATATCTAAATAAAAAACATGAAAAAATTATTATCTTTTTTGTGTTTTACATAAAACACAAAAAAAATGGTGCAAAGTATGGCGTTCGGTTGGAGCACACTCAACACCAAATTTGCCGTTTTGACATCCCGTTGGAATAGGTCTTAGTCTCTTAGATCTACTAGTAGGTGAACCATAATTTTTTTTTAAAGAGTATTCTATTAAAAGCGGCGGAAGAGTTACAACATAGTAATTAAGGTAGGATACAAAAAAATTATGCTTCTTCTCAATCTTAATATGTCAAATAGTCATCAATAAGCTCTGAATCTCGCACATCCAAGTGACGAACGACGGTAAGGGAAAAGTAAAGTCAAATGATACTCTCTTAGAAAAATAGAGGTCATAATACCGATAGAACAACTACTCTAGGAAGAGGGCCAACCAAATAACTCAAACACCCCCCTCCGAACACACTTGAAAGCAAAAATACAAAGACACAACCAAGGAAAAGCTAGCACCACTAAGCCTGAGCGAGAAGCATAACGAGAAAGCACCACAATCCGAGTTATTTAGTCGTGTTTTGCTGTGTTATTTTGAAATTATGTCCATACACATATATATCTAATAAATACGGCTAGCTAAAGAAAACTAGCTTAGTATAGTTTCCAATAAGTTCACAATAATGTTGAATTCGATAAAATAAATTTGCCTAGACGATAAATAAAACACTTAACTATCGGTTGTATTCTGATTTCTTCCATTTTATATTAAACATCGTTTCAGAAGTGTCATTGTTTAGGACCTCCAATGTCTTTAATAATTTTAAAGGCCAAGTTTTCAATTAAAATGCTAACAGCTCTAGTGACAATTATCCGGTCAGTTACTAACATGTCATGAGTTCGATTTTTGGAGAAATTTCATATTTTAATAACTAATAGGCCAAAAAAAATTATATGCTTAGTGTCTATAAATGTTCAAGGCCTGACCTGTCAACAAAATAAATTAGTTTTGTCGAATGATTATGATTTTGTATATTATAATTCCTCGAATGCAAAACGAAAGTAGGACTAAAAAGATTTAATATGAACGAATATGCTTCTTAGCATTGGTAGTAATACAAAGTTTTATAATGTAGAAAAAGAAAATGATGATATATAGTGTAGAAAAAGTGAGAAGATACTATAGTGAGTATGCAAATGCAAGTGACACACTTTGGTAGTAATCAGAGAATTAGCAAAATGGGTTAAAATACGATTTAAAGATTAAATGAGCCCTACTTGGTGTCGAAGAATATAAAACGCTCGAAGGTGAGCGGCGGAAAACGCGAGGAAGCCCTCCTTTATAACAAAAACCTTCACTTCCACATTTTGAATTCAAAATCCTTTTCTTCCGTCTGCTTCGATTTATCCCTAAAACTTTCTGCATCTCACCTCACTCTCTCACGATTTCTCAACCCTAACTCACTCGTTTAATTTTCTGTTCCCTAAATCCCCTATTTGTGTCATTGGTGGTTCAAAGAAACTCTTCGTCTTCGTCTTTGTGTGGACTATTTCTGCGTAATTCGACTACTGGGTTTTTGAAAAGAGATCTCTTTTTCTGGTGTGGGAATGGAAGAACAGAGAGGGGTTGCATCGAATTCTGAGGTTTTGTTCTTTTAGCTTCTCCGATGACTTTTTGGGATTCGTCAAATTTCGCTGTTTTTCTTTCTTATTATTGCGATTTGTTTATGGGTTTGTGGTCTTTTTCTCTGGGTTTTATCCAATTTTTCAGATTTCGGGTGAGAAGCGTAACGGAAATGGATTACAAGAGAAAGACGAATTAGGCTCTAAACGTGTTAAACTGCAAGATCTGGTTTTTGGTAAATCTTCGATTTTTTTTTAACTTGATAAGTAAATAACTGAATATGCTCTAATTCGATTATTAGAAATGATCTTGAATTTTCGGATGATTTGTTAAAAATTCCTACTTTTTTTTTTATGCTTATGCAACAGATGCTAAAACCAATAATCTTCAATCTGATGGAAACACTGAAACTGTTCAACAACCTAATCTTAGTAGTGAAAAGATTTCAGGAGTATCTGAAAGGCTTGTGACTCGTGATACTGAAGGTTTAGGAAAGGTAGTTGTGGAAAAGGATGTTTTGGCTAAAGATAATAAACCTTCCACAGTTGTTGAGAAGACCACATGCTTGCCTAAGCCTAACTCAATTTCTACAGATGGTGATAGATGTGTTGCTATTTCTGGAAAAAAGGCTTTGCTTGAGAATCATACTGTAAAAGAGGATAGTAACTGTGAGTTACGAGGAGGAAAAGTTGATGGTGTTTCAAAGAATAGTAGCCTCTTGAAACCTAAGGAGGCTTCTGAATCTGTTGGGATTCCACGTGGAGCAGCAGAGTTGGATTTACTTCCTACTAGTGAAAAAGGAGGTCCTGAACCGATGTGTAGTGCAGTGGGTTCAATGGATAAGTCAGATTCAATGCGGCGATGGATGGAAATGAAGCGAAATGGTTTTCTATCAGGCCCTTTGGGTGGAGTTGCATCACCGAATCCTGCGGTAGTGAGTACGCCTATTGAAGTACCTGCGCAAAAGCAACAAAAGAATAGGCGGAGAGGCGATTCTGTCAAGAAGAGAAACGATGTCCCTAGGATAGAACAGCAGCAAGTAGATAGGTTCTCGAATGTGACTGCGCCAAGTGGATTGCTGACAGAATTAAACCCGGGAATCATTAACCATATCAGGACCAAGAAACAAGTCTGCTCAATTATTGAAGCTTTGATTCGAAATGTTAATGATGATGCTACTGTGGGAGAAAGACATGCCAATATGAATGTAAGAGGTATCTATCGTTCTCATTTACCCCGTTAAGATGTTAGCCAATTCAGACTAGAGCTAGAACTTTCACAATTAACGTTTGATCACTCTGTTTACCCTGGAATTTCAGACTCAGTCAGAGAAGATAAGGCATTAGCCTTTAAGTTACCATCTACTGGGATATCTGATAATGCCAATTCCATTACAAACTCGGAACAAGCCATGGCTCTTGCTGTTGAAGGTCAGTTCCTCTGCATGTTTCAGATCGCCCTTGTATTAAGTTATTTCTCCATGTTCTAAATATGTCTGAAGTAACAAGTGGTTAAGTCCGATGGCGATAAATGAAGACTGTTTTTCGATTAGGTTTACTGATGAAAGTCTAGAAGTGGCAGTAGGATAAATGTTAGGTCTTTGTTTTTTTGTGCATAATGAATAATTCATATGCAGAAGTGGAATCGGAAAGAAATCCTTAAAAGGAAAATGTTTGTTTGCTTTTTAGCTGCTACCGTAGCTTCCCAATGGTTGGAATTTCTTTACCAAGACTTCAGCGGACGGCTTTCAGGTGTGCATTTGCTTATATGAAGAAATACCGCAGAGAGGCTTCTCGTGTTAATGAAGTTTTAGTGATCTGAGTGAGATCTTTATGCTGTTGTTGCAGCTGTGCAGGATAGTAGGAGCAGAGTTCAACGTATTTTGACTACCGAGTTACCGAATCTCGTCTCATCAATAGAATCTTCTTCTAACCAAGAAAGTACTCTTCAGATGACGGATACGAATACCTTTGGTGATGCTTCTTCTGATAAAGCAGGACCAGAGACGCATCATATAAGGTGGTCTGCAAAATTTAATCAGATTAACAAAACTCTTTATGATGAAGAGATAGATTTGGTGCGTACATATACACTGCCTTCAAGTCAGAATGATTATAGCCATAGTTTTGAAGCTCACAATTGCGCGTTTAATGTATTGATATTATGGATTTGAAATTCGCAGGAACGTTCTCTAAACCAAGTGAAGGAAATGCAGTTAAGATGCAATGAAGGTCTACGACAAATGGACGAGTACTCTCCTTTCAGTTCCCAATCATCAGATTCAAGGTGAGGAAATTTGACTAAGCAGTCCCATAGAAGCATAAAAAAAAGATTGGTTAACTGATTTTCTTGCTACTTAATACGTTTGCAGTTTTGGGAAAGATGGGAATCAGGAGACTAGTATGGCGGTCAAGGCGGCTGCAGCTTCAATTTTTTCGACCTGCAGTTATCTTCTGTCAATGATGAAGCCACCACCTACTGGTTCTTAATCCTTTTTGTTTATTAGTTATCGATCGGGTCTCAGATTAATCACACCGCCTATATAGTCTTTATGTATTAGCACTTTTGATAGTTACTATCTTTAGTGTAAATAACAGGCGATTGATGGTTTCGTCATTCGTGTATGTAACATGAGAAGCGACTTTTTCTATATCAATGATACAAAGTTGGCATGTTCTTCAATACATATGTTTGTTCTAGCCTTCTAGGAGAGCAAACACTGCTACAAAGTTTCCTTGTATGAATATGAAACACTGGACTTAATACAAAGAATTGTCTCGTTACTATACCACATAATATGACATGTAGTATCTAATGTCTCGTTACGTATCTGATTTCTATGGCGCTAGAGCCAAGATGGTGCCGTTTCAGCCACAGTTACCTTGGCAGGTGAATTGTCTGAAATCCTGGCAAGTGAGCAATGTTGTAATTTAATAGACTCTGCATTGTCCACTGTCTTCACAACGTACCTGAAAATATAATTCCATTTTTGTTATAGGAGATTTAGCATCCTACAGATGTAGTGAGCGCAACGAATTGTGAACATGACTTAACCATCCATTTAAGCACTGTGTCATTATAACAGCCTTGCGTCCAACAAAGCGTGGAGGCGTCCTTTTGTTTCCCTAAGCCATAAGAAATTTTGTTTGTTTAGAAAATAACAGTAGTGTGTTTTAGGTTGTAATAAGTAGCATTAACATGGTGAGAGATCTCAGACCTCTATGACAATATGATCTCCAATGGAGAAAGGAAACTGAATGCCTCTACTACTCTTTGGAGTTTCTGTGATGTTTGGAATACAAAAACTTCTCTTGTGCTGCAGATCAAAAGAAAGAAACCCTCCTTATCCGATTTATCATTGTATATGGAAGGTTACACGGCTTTACAAATGTAAAGAAAACACACCTGATCCGACCTTTCTTTCCTTCGCTTCAACGAGTGAATATGATCAGATTCTTCTTCTTGGCGGAAAGCATGAACTACAACTCTGAGAGCTAAACCAAAAAAGAGGTTAGTCAGGGGAAGGATTTGATTCTTTTAAAATTAGTAATGTCGTTAAACTCACACAGATTTGGCTTTTCTGATCCATCAAAAGTAGGCTGGGAACATGTGAAACATGCTTTCTGACAAGAAAAATTGCCAAAACTCGGAATATTAATATGAAAAAAGCAAGAGATGTTAAGCGGCTTGGTTAAGAATGAGTTACCATTCTTTTAACTTCTTTTAAACCCCCAGCTCCAAAAGAATGTCCACAAGGCAGTATCGTAGCATCATTCATTAAAACTCCGCTATCCAAAGCAAAGTAACACATACAGAGAAATGTTAACAAGAACTAACCTTTATACAAATGCATTTTTTCACTTTTCTGTCTACAAGATACACATTCCATCACACAACAGTAATCATCAAAGTAAATTGACATTGACTAACATTTCAAAGATATACTGATCCTAGTTCGCAACCATGTTCAAATCCACATCAAATTCCCGGTAAATAACACTTACGTGACAGGATCAGAGAGGATAGCCTTGAGAGACTCCCAAGAGCTAACACTAGTGACTCTCTCCTTCTCCACAGAAGCAAAATCTCGCTTTGCTTGCGTGTTATGGTGAGAATTAGATACGTTACCATCTGGATTAGTGATCATCACATTTAGCTCCATTTCATGTCTATCAATTGATGATTTCCCTTCCTCATCTTCTCTCACAACTAGTTCCCAACCAACTGAACCTGAGTAAGACCCGATTACTAAGAGCTTCAACAATCTTGTTCGTAAGAAGAAGAGCGAAAGAGAAGAAAGTGTGAGCTAGTATACTTTATATACCTGGATTTTTACTTTCTCTGTTGGTTTCTGCAGCTGAAGAATCACAATTATCACCCGAATCAATACCAGGTTGAATTATGGCGCCATGTCTTACCACACAAACGTCTTCCTCGTCTTCATCTCCATCCGAATATTTGGTTTCATCCTTCTCAAGTCTACTTTCTCCGAAACCTTGCCGGATTCCAGAAATTTTGAAACGGCGATCGCCGACGGTTTCGAGCTCCCGGCTCTTGGTACCGGACTCTCCAACACGGAAACGCAAGGATTCATCTTCTACGTGGAATAGGAACCGAGGATCGATACTTTCGTTAACGGACATTTGCTTTTCCGCCGGAAAATTTGGAAGGCGATCGATAGAAACGGAGGAAGCGGAGATGAAGGTAAGAAGATCACAGAGGAGCTAAAAACGACGTCGTTGGTGGGACATGAGAAGCACGCGCGTCGTGTTTGTTAATGATTACGAAAACCGTATCATTACCAATACACTTTTCGTGGGTCCATAATATTTTCATGTGCACTTGGATTCATCATATTGCCACTAAGCTTGCCATTTACAAGCTTTTTGATGAGCTGGAACCTGAAAAATATTAACTACTAACAAGAATCGGTTTACCAGAATTACCAGAAATTATAATTTCTTGAGCACTATTCGTATCCAATTTAGAACATACTACAGCCATACAGTACACTGCCATTAACGATTCTCCATTTTGTTCTTCTACATTAAAGAGGCATCTGATAATTCGATAACCAAAACAAATGAACTAAGTTCCGGTTTGATAGGAACTAGGAAGTCCTCACTTCACATTTTCAAGGGTTTCATTCCCAGTGATGCTCTCAGTCTATTTTGTTCTGCGATTTCAGGATCTGGATGATCAGTTCCATCTTCCCTCATCTTCTTCTCCTTCTTTTTCTTAGGTTCATCACGATCACGGACATCATCAGTTTCATTTCTCTTGCGATCCCTACTCCTGCTTCTACTTCTACGCCTTGCTCTGTCTCTTCTGTCGCGTTCTCTATCTCTGCCTCGCTCCCTGTCTTTATCCCGCTCTCTGTAGTGATCTCTGTCTCTCTCCCTATCCCGGTCTCTACCACGCCCACGTTCTCTGTCATAGTCTCGATCCATGTCATAGTCTCTATCATAATCACGATCCCTGACAATCGTAAAACAATGGTCAAATTATAATTCATAAGGTCTAACAATCATAATGACACATATTGAGCTAAAACTACGCAGCAATTGCAATAATGCTTTTACTTTTACATATTTGCCATAATAACACAATGACCAACTATCAGGTAACTGTTTGATCCATCATACTTCTCACTGTACACTGCCAGTACAGTAAGACCTGTTGGGATCTCCAAAATTTTAATTTCGGAAGCTGATTGTCACCGCTGATGGCTTGAGATGCCATAGAGGATACTGACATTCAAAAGATTGAATGCTAGACATGATGCGCGAGCATCAGGCAGATCAAAGAGCTTCCACAATCATGAGCAACAACAAACCTATAAGACATGTCTAGAGATACGAGAGCAAAGAAATGCATGTAGCAAAGGGTACGGATTCAGATACCTGTGTCTATGACTGTCACGTCTCCTGTCTCTGTCTCTCTCTCTTTCTCTTTCAGGACTCTTACGGTGATGATCCTATAAAAAGAGAAGAAGATGGTGTCAACATAGAGCGGCTAAATAGAAACAGAAAACAGAACAGTTACAAACTATTGCAGATTTAGCAGTGACCTTTTCATCTTCAGATTTATCAGCAATCCCTTCGTTCTCTTCCTTTTCTTCTTCTTCTTCAAAGTCATCTTCCAAAACGCTTTTCCTTGGCTCTAATAAACCATTCTGTTCAAGCGTCCACCTATCATCAGAGTGACAGATCAATCATCTAACAATACTGAAGAAAGAAAAGCTAAAAATTTAGCTGTACTACAAAATGCAAAAGAACAAACCTTTTCTTCAAGCGTGGCATTGCAATATCACAAGAGTAATCCTTGGTCAAAAGTTCCTCAATGACTTCGTCCACATGTGTCAACGAAAACCCTATTCCAAACAAAAGAAATAAAATTGGTTAGGAAACGAATCAATCAAAAGTTAAACACAACGGATCCATTGAAAGAATATGAAACTTACTCCCATCAGATAGCTTTTGCCTCACTTTCCGGTAGTCATTGTAAAGAGGTTCAAGGTAGCGATAGACATCAACATCAGTCCCAGTGAGACGGAGATAGAAAGCACCAAGGATACGAACATATCTGCAGAAGCCAAAACAGTAAAATCTTTCACTAATCAAACTTTAGTAACACATACAAAACGTTGGGAAACGACCAAAGCAAGCACAGAACTATCAACTTAACTATCCTAAGGTACATAAATCTAAAACTAGCAAGATAATCAAAGAAACCTATAGCGCAAATTCACCTAACATTGACATACTAGAACAAGGCTACATCGCAGCATCCAATCCAGATTACAAAGAAATCAAAAGAAGCAGCTTAAGTTAGAAAGCATACTTGTAATCATCGTTTTTGATGAACTCAACGACAATCTCCTTCTCAGGCTGGATTTGTAGCATCTTCAATATGAGGCAAAGGAACGGAGTTGGCTTGCGGTTACCACCAAAGGTACCACCGAGGTGATCGAGCTCCATCGCCTTATCCACTAAAGTCTCTGCCGTGAGACCAAAACATTGCTCCTTCCAGAAGGTATGCTGGTATATCTTCGTCCTCACGATCTTCTCCACAAGATTCTGAGGATTCGTGCCTCTAATGTTTTTAGCCAAAGGATCTGTCCTGTTTGCCATTATTGCCGGAAGACAATCAGGAATCGTCTTGGCGGCTGATTTGAAACCTTATGTAGCTTAGTCGCCGGAATCAGACGACGCCGTTAACAGTGATGCCGGAATCGATCAAATTGCTTCCAGGAATCTGCCGTCTTAGAAGACGAAGACGCTCTAGGGCTTAGGAGAATCTGAGATTCCGAAAATATCATTCCTTTTTATTTATTTTATTAATCAGAGTTTTTCATTCGGTGGTAAAGCCCATAATGAGAAAATATGAATGGGCTAATAATATTTTTCCGGCCCGTTAGAGAAGGAGATAACGCCGTTACTTGGAAGTCCGTTAAGACCGTTAATTCAAGCAAAAACCCTATCAAAGAAATTGCAGTGTGTATTTTCCTTTCAGGCAGCGAAGAGCCTTAAAAGGAGAAGAAGGAGAAGAAGAACAAAAATTTCCCCGAAAGAAGAAAAAAGAGAAAGAGAAAATGGATTCAAAGACGAAGCAGATGATTGTATCAGCTCTCTGCAAACACTTCTCCTTGAACCCTGTAAGTGAAGAAGATGCCATCTCAGAAGCTTAATTTTTTTTTTGAGCTCTAGCTTGGTAGCTGAGTATGTGTATGATCATGTTTACAATTAGTTAGTGGTTACTAATTCAATTATAAAGATTGTGTTATATTTTAGGTTTATCAATGTTTACACTTATACATCAAGCTGGTTTATGAAAAAGGAAGAAACTTTAGAAATTCGGCTTTATGGTTGTCTTGAATTGGCTTTGCATGGCATTTGATGCTACAAACGGGTGGTGATCATTTTACTAAATAGACAGGATGATTTATGGGTTTGTTTCTGAATTTATTTTTATTCATTTGGTTAGGAACCTTTTCTCGGCGGAGCGGGTGAGAATGATGTCAAGACACTTTATTCTAATGTTTTGAAGGCCTCTGGAAAGGAAGTTTCTGCAGAAAACAACGATGTAAGTTGTTTCTTCCTGTATTTGGTTTCTAAAGACATGAGCTCCCTTCTCGTTGCTACCACATTTTGAGAAAGTTGGATTAGTTTGTTTTAGTTGCTATTCAATACCTTCTTTGTGGTGGTAAATGATGAGTATTCATTGGCTTTCTATATTATAATGTGTTTCACATTTTAAAAGTAATTACCTATTTCAGGTTTTGAAGTGGCTGGAATTTGCGGAAGGTTTCCCTGCAAGTTCAAAGGATTCCTTTGCAGCTCTTGAAAAATTGAATGTAGAGTTAGCTTCCAAGTCGGTGCTCTTGGGAAAGGGATTGACGCCATCAGCAGCTGATGTTGTTGTGTTTTCAGCTTTGCATTCCTCAGTGGTACCAATTCTGTTCATTTCCATTGTTTACTTATCTTATGATATCTGTTGTTAAAGATGCTAAGATTAAATTTTCATAAACTGTTGACTAAAGGCTGACCTCGAGACTAATCTGTTTGACTTGCTGTTACCAGCTTGGCCTCTCAGATTCAGACAAGGAGAAAGTACCACATGTCATAAGATGGACGAATTACATCCAGGTAGGTTCAACATCATAAATTTTCATTGCTTGATTGCTCCAAAGTAGTCCGTAAATCTATAGAGGACTACTTTATATATAGGCACTAGTGACTATTGCAGTATTTACACTCTCTGAACATCATCCTTTCACATTTTCATTCCTTGTGATTTTCTGCTCACTATTACTTTAACAGAACAAAGAAGAGTTGTCAACATTATTTGGACCAATTCCTGTGAAGTTACCAGTGTTTGACTTCGAGGTGAATATATCACATCTTTTCATATGTATGGCACTCTCTTTCTCCCCTTTCACACGCGCTGAGCAAATGGTTTTCTGACCCATACGCAGGCATCAAAAAGTGTTGTTAAGGTGGAAGCAAAGGCTAATACAAAAAAAGCTGCAGAAAGTGTAAAGCCTGTTGACAAGCCAGAAGCGCAGCTGAGCTCAAAGAAAGCTGAGCCTGAGGTACTGATTTTAACTTTTAAGTTGAATTTATTTGATTGTGGGTCGATTGATATTGTAAAGAATCCGATGTTGTTTCTGTGTAGGAACCAAAGAAAAAGGTTACAATTCTGGATGCCACAAAGGAAAAGAAGAAACCTGCTCAAATAGAACCAGCTAACAAAGAGATAGAGCTTAGTGTCAGTTTACTTAATATTCAGGTCGGTCTAATTCGCAAAGCATGGAAGCACCCTTCAGCAGATAGGTTTGTGGTCAAAACATTTCAATCTTATGGCTCTTTTAAAGATTTCATTGAACTAATATGTTAAAAGACTTATCTTATGTATTGACAATGAAGTTTGCTGGTGGAAGAAATCGATGTCGGGGAGGGTAAAGTGAGGCAAGTAGTTAGTGGCTTAGCAAAGTTCTGCAGTCCTGATGATCTCGCGGTATAGTGATGTCTTAATCTCCAAATAAGTAGAAAATTTTGTTTGCATGCGTATAAGTTTGTTTTATCAGTCCATAGAGTGGTTGGGTTCTTGAAATTTAAAGCTTACTTATTTCTTGATTGCTGCATTATGATGATGAAGAACCGTCTTGTTGCGCTCATCACAAATGTCAAACCTGGAAAGCTACGAGATGTAATGTCTGAAGGACTGGTAATACTTCCTTCTATCTGCATCAATCCAGTTCTATCACAGTCAAAATATTTCGAAACTCTCACATCTGCTCTTCCTCTGTGTTCTTGGTTTCTTTGCTACAGGTTCTTTGTGCTTCAAGTGAAGATCACTCGGTGGTACAGCCGCTGCTACCACCTGCTGGGGCTAAGCCGGGAGAGCGTGTTTCATTTTCAGGGTAAATGATGTTAAAAGACTAAACAGCAATCATTTATAATTGTTTCATGGCAAACACAATCACCCTTCAGCCATTAGAATTATATTTGATCTTTGCTTTTTAACTTTTCTTGTTCATGGCAAACACAATCACCCTTTTTGGTAATTTTCATCTAGGATCGAAGGAAAACCAGAAGATGTACTGAACCCGAAAAAGAAGCAACTAGAGAAGATAACACCGGTATGTTTTGCTTCTACGCACCCTTTTTAGGTTCCAAACTTTAAACAAACCAAACATGCGAGTTAATGTTTGGTTAATCACACGCATTTGCAGAATCTCTACACTGATGAAAATGGTGTAGCCACATACAAAGGCATACCATTCATGACCTCGGCTGGACCTTGCACTTCCAGCATCCCCAAGGCCACCATCAAATAGTTCTTCTCTTCTCTAATTCTCTTGCATTTTTCTTTGATATTCACAAACTCTGTCTGAAAAAAAAAGAAAAGATATTGTATTTTGTTTTTATTAACCTTTTTGAGTCTTTTGATCTTTGTGTTTGACAAACAACAATGTTCCAATTTCCGTTTTGATAGCTTTCTACTACTGGATTTTGATATTACAATATGTGGTTTCAGTTTGTTAATTTAAAAAAAAAACCAAGATATGAAAACCAAATAATCCGAATTAAAACTGAATCAAAATTGGAATGGAACTCTAAATGAAAAGTCTTGGCCATCAAACCAAATATTGTCTTTAAATCAATGTATCTAAATGTGATTGTGTCATGAAAATTTGAATTTAACATAAAATATTTGAAGTTCGATAATTGACTTGCATTACTTTAAATATATGAAACAATATCCTTTTATTGTAATTCTTAGATAATCTTACAAGGAAGGGGAAAATTATCTTATTTGAAATGGAGATCTCTATAAGAGATTGGTGATCCATTTTGCGACCAAACAAAAAAAAAGTTGTAAGATTCTATCTTCTCTGCTTACAAGATCCTAGGCAGCAGATCCGTACGACAGTCACTGACCCACATAAGTTTCTTTATTCAGTTTCTCAAAGAATCAGTCCTCCATAGTAAACACACAACTTCTTTCTTATATTAAGCACACACACAATCTTTATACTTGTCCCAAAAAAAAATTGTGATCTTTTTTGAGTTTCTTTGGCTTTTATTATACGATTCCAAATCATATCAAATCGATTCTTGATATATTACAGGGGATTGTTACCGAATAAATCTGTTTTCGTATCATATTTCTGGACAAAATGTATCTACAATTTTGTATTGCATTATAAATTATTATTAACTAAAAGTGGTCCAAAAAAAAAAACAAAAAAAAAAACCCACACGATTCGACGAACATGTTCCTAACAAGTAACTCCATACAAAAAGACAGATTTATGGAACTTTATATGTATAATGACTGGTACTGAAATAAATCCCCTAAAATAAGATAATATCACGTAATCTCCGTGATATTCTTTGATTCAATCTCTTCCTCATGCTCTTTTTTTTTTTTTTTTTTTAAATATACTACAAGTTGGTAATAATAATGGAAATTCTTCACCCACCAAAATCAAAGAAACCATCATAAATACAGCATCACCAGATTCACATGATTCACACATTGATACATATATTCAAATACTCTTCTGAGTCTGTCACTTTCTTCTCCATGAGTGTTTGTCTTTTTGATTTTTGAATTTCTTTTTTACTGGAGATGGAGAATTAAATGCAAAGTCGTTTATATTAATGCTAGAATCAGTCTCGCTTCTTTGCTTATTGTCAAGTTGTTTTCTTTCTCAGTTACTTGACTTTTAAGG